>JAUZST010012343.1:0-36402 GCA_034779995.1 Parotocinclus haroldoi
ACACACACACACACACACACACACACACACACACACACACACACACACACACACACACACGCACACACACACACACAAACACCGCTACCTTCATTTCTTACAGCGTTTGCTTCATTCATTAGTCGCTGTCCCTTTTCAGCTCTCTCAGACTCCCCCAACACAGTCTGCTCCTTTTCACCACAAATCAAACTTCAGATTGCAAAAAGCTCCGCAAATCAGAAGAGATCGAGTCCAAAGAAATCCTATAAACCCGCCGGATCGAAGGGAAAACGCTTCTTACCTGTTTAAGAGCCCGACAACCACTATGAGTGGTTAGATATCCACCAGCAATACTTGCATCTCCCAAACTTAACGCTGCGCACCAAGTGGAGCTTGAGGAGGAAAACAGCAGCAGCAGCGCACAAAATACAACTTTCAGAGCCAAGCACCAAACTCCCAGCTCAAAGCACCAACCCTTCTTCCCTTACTCTCTTTCTCTCTTTGCGTCGCTTTCTCACAGGAGCCTCCCTCAGAAAAAAAGGTAGAAAAAAGGAGGAAAACCGAGGCAGTCTCCTATCTTTGACCAGTGAAAAGGCAGGACGGGGATACGTCCTCTGCTGTTAAAGTCCGTTTAGCGGCTCCGATGTCTCTGTCCGAAGTGCTGAAATCATTCATATAAGCTTTTACTCAGACACACTAAACAATCTATACTTTCGATAAGTGCCACTTGGTATTGCTTTACTCTATCGCTTCCCCACGCCTCGTCACGTGAATATATACCCGTGCCAAGCCCGTCCTGTTAATGTCTGATCACATGCCACATGCACGGACCTTTTCTGATACAAAAGAAGCGTGCTATTTCAAAGGTAGCCCTCGAACAGGATTCCCCAAATCCCACCGTAACAGGTCCCGTTTCAGTAACGCGCGTTGATGCGCAGCACCGCTCACGTCCTGCAGGGCTCACAGACATATCTGCACATGTTGCTTTACACGCAGGCATCGGGCAGAGGGGAAAACGTATCTCTGTTTACCCACAAAAAAACGTAATCAAAACGTAGGAAGTGCGCTTTGGAAGACCGTGCGTAAAAGTGAAACCCATCCATCAGCCCTAGCGATCTCTCAATCTCTAACCCTAAAATCACATCCCATCTCTCTGCGTTTTTAGGTAGAAAAGCACCTGAGCAAAGTTTTACCAAACCCTTAGTAAGCGTAACCTATAGCCTGACACAAATGCCATTGAGCTCTGAAGGCGAGACCACCCATCCAACAAACGTGCCGTTTTTCACAAGCATCGGTCCTTTCTGTGCGCAATTCAGACCGCAAGCGTAGCTGATCCTGCGCTACTTACCATCTTCCCTCCAAAGCCGTCCGGGAGATAGCAGTGTTTTAAAATCCACACGCTCCAACAGATGCTGGTAGGTAACGTGTCTTGCTTGAAGTCATCATATGAGAACTTCTGCCGTGCTCAGTAGATCGCCCACCACTTGGGTGACTTATGAATCTAATAACCCGCTTTTGCAATATCCGCGTGTTTTAAACTCCCTGACACCTCGGCAGCGTTTCTGTGGACGGAACCCAAACGAGACGCGAGCGAGAACCCAATTCCAAAAAGAGCCTGCGCGTGTAGGTTTAGTTGGAAGAGCCCGCGTGGTGCGTGATTGAAATCAAGCAAACAAAGCAGGGCTGCAATCTGTGGCTGAAAGTCGAGAGGAATTAAGCGCCGTATGGAAAAGTTTGCGCGTCCATGTGCGCCGCCCGAGTGACCCGCCGCCTGATTGCATGCGATATATAGCGCGCGTCATAATGCCAACTTCATGCGAACTTCCACGACACGCTGTGGATGAGAAGGACCTGAGTCAGGTAAGGGCGACCGACTGATTCCCACTTCCTATCTCTCTTCCCGGCTCGTGCACTGAGTCTAAGTTTAGGGCGACTTGTTGCTGCTGCTGAAATGCAAAGAAGAGCAGAGCGATTTTATAAGTGCCATACTTACATCTGTGCACCTCTGTTCGTACGCCTCCTTGTTTTAGCCTACTAGTGTGAGAACGAGGGTGAAGTCCGCGTCAATATTCAAGTGTGTGGTCGTAACTTGTGGATAGAGCCAAGTCTCTCCCCCCACCCTCCCTGTATCTTGTCAGTGGAAGTAAGGGTACATTTTGTAAACCGCCAAGTCAGAGCGCAAAAAAACCTTTAGTGTGTGTTATCAGGAAAATTCCATCAGTCGCTCGCTGAGAGCGCAGCTCACACAGCTAATTGTTATGCAGTGACGAGGCGAAATGCTTGCATGTGTCCTACAAAATGTGCTGGGAAGTAACATGAGTAATAGGTGGTATTTACCCGAAAATCAGCTCCAGCAGAAGTTGGAGAAGATATGAAACAGTATGGCTCAAATCTCACCCAGGCACAGCAAGCAGAGTGTGTTTCAGGTAACACACTCCCACTCACCCCCAAATACACACACGCGCGCGCTTGCGTGCACGGACGCGCGCGCACACACACAAACACACAGATAGACACAGATAGACAGAGAGAGAGAGAGAGAGAGAGAGTGAGAGAGAGAGAGAGAGAGAGAGGAGAGTGAGAGAGTTTGAGGATGGAGGAAAAATGGCATGCGTAGGTAAAACAAGAGCTTTAAATCTAATCTCCATCTTCTTACTCCAGCCTCTCTCCTACCTCTGTAAACACTCAAAACACAAAGCACTGCACTGCTGCCTTAAGCTATACAAACAGACGATCTATAGAATGTTACCCCACAAGATGAAGAACCCTGGTCCTCCAAACACAACCTGGTCACAAGAACAGCATCCCCCCACAGAATAGTATGGCAATGGCACCTAAGAATCAAGCAAAGGTACTTGAGTAGGAAGTGCAGATTGACAGCTTAGATTTGAACTCCTTAACCTATGTACACAACGTGTGTATTCATTTATAGGTAGAAAGATTTGTGATGACTAAACCCCATTGGTTGACTCTACAGCAAAACCAGTTTGCATCCATGACTCCAGGTCCAATCGAATCCAGAGATCCAAAATAAAAACAGAATTAGCGCCACTGAGAAACAGATGGCGATTCATAGCCTTGTATACTTCATTAATTCAGCCCATAACAGCTGTGCTAGTGGAAATTCTTGCTGACATACTGCGTGATACATTCATATACTGAATATTTTTTTTTTGTCAAATATCTTACAGATTCCAAGCAAATGACTGTTATCTACAAAAAAAAAAGTGTTGAAGGAAGTGAGATGTTTTTCTGCCTCGGTAACTCAACAAACACCAGGTAAGATTTCAAAAACATTTGTCTATCCTTTATTATTTTATCTTCCTCACCTACTCGCCACTGCACACTCATTAATATAGGAGCGTCACGATAGTAGTTACAGTGCCTGCCTGTTTTCACCCCCTTCAACATTTTCCACATTTTGAAATAAAGGGAAATAAGCTGGAATTGTACGTCATTACCTACCAAAACACTCTGTGATATTTGAAGCGTGCATAAACTTAGTATAGTTTGAAAATTCTCTGGACATAAGAACATAAAGTTTGCAGTTGCACCACCCACTGCTGCTAAAACGATATATGTAGCTCCAGTGAAACCACACGCCTTCAGAAATCCCGTAATTAACCGAATAGTGTTCCTGAATGCAATTAAAGTGATCTCAATATAAATGCAACTTTCACAGAGCGAAAGATATCCAAACGTTAAATATTTCTCTTCATTTAGAGCTTCATGACATCCATTGTTAAGAAACGGAAACAATATGAAATTGCCGGGTCTCTGCTCAGAGAAGGAAACTAATAATCAGAAAAACAACCAAGAGGTCAAAGGTTGCTCTGAAGGAGCGTTTTTACACTGGACAATATTGTCCTAGACACATCACAAAGCTGAACTTTATGGAAGAGCAGCAAGAAGAAAGCCTTTCTTATAAGAGCCATTTGAAATTTGGACGTTTTAGGCTCCTGGAACATCTGAAAGATCTTCTGGTCTGATGAGACCAAAATGGGACGTCTTGACTTTGTTGCATCTCGTAATTCTGAGAAACATGGTGGTGGTAGCAATTTTTTTCTGCATAGACTGGAAAACCGAAGTTGGATGTCGGAGAAAACGCCTAAAGCGAGAACTAGACCATTTAGTGTTCTAGAGTGGTCAGTCCAAAACTCGATTAAAGTGAAAATCACGTAGCCTTTCAATCCCACAGGACGATTGGGCAGTCATTTTAGGGTCCAGATGTGCAAAGCTTATATAATCACATCCTAAAATATTTGCTGATTTCACTTCAGACCGTTATATACCTGAATCATATACCTGAATACCAAATGGTAAACATGCCAGTTACGAGCGCTTTCCTAAATGTGAAAAAATGTGGACTCAGGTGGAGGGGGTGTATACTTATGAAAGCTACAGGGACACCTTGTTTTGGTGCTTTTCATAACAGATATATGTGATGTCCCTTTTGATATAAATGGATGTGGAGGTTGTGTTCGGTGAGCTAAATTTCGTACCGTGCCATAACCAGGATTAATCATATCATCTTCTAAAATGTAGGTGGCTGGTCAGTAGACTCATATAAAGCAAAGTCAAAAACCTCCTTCACATTAAGTTGTCCTCGCTTCCTCTCCTTTCTCATATCAGCATCACAGCATCTCTCCCACAGTTTTCACAGGCTCCATGGCTGACTCACTCATGGCTCTGCATGCCACCCCTGCCCTCCCTCACGCCTCTCATGTACAGATAGTGCCTCTGAATGCCAGTCAGATGGAATACTACCAGCTTCTGTCCTCTCCTGCCAGGTCCTGCTCTCAGCTCTACCTCATTCTGTGTGCCACGGTGCTAATGATGTGACGCAGATCATTAGTGGACGATTTTGTTTCGTAACTTTTGCTCTGTGTGTGACCAAATAGAGGCTGGTGATTACTGAGGATTTTAAGAACACCTACCATGTCTAAGGATAGGAACCATGAGTAAACTAATACGATTCTCAAAGCTGCAATTACCAGGTCGTACAGGGACAGCCTGTCTCTATGTTTACTCATAATAGGCCGTGAAGATTTTGGGCCAGTTCCATAAACATTTCCAGTGGAAACTGGAAGGAACCACCAAGTTCTGTTCAATAAATAATAATCCGTATTATATAATCCATGGGTAGAGCACTGCGATCCAAATAGCCAACCTCTTGTTTGTATCCCACCTCTGCCGATGTGAGATTTGTCTGTTGGTTGGATTGCACATTCACAGGGCGGTGCAAGTTCCTGGCAGTGTGTGAGGTACTGGTGCTCAGCTGATCATTGTTGGTCTCGGGATGAGTCCTGTTTGCCAGGGGCTTCCACCAGGTACGCCTCTGCATGACACACATGGGCATTTTCTTCAGCAGTTTCGAGTAAGGTCCTTTCCTGTTTTTCCTGGTCCAATAAGAATGGTTTGGTGTAATAACTTTGTTGTCCTTTACAAAGCTATCACATCAATCCATTCCAAAGCCATACCAGTTCTGCTTTCATTCTAGATGGAATAATCCCTGTAGTCATGTTCCATAATCAGTGAAAAGTGTTGGCAGTAGAATAGCTGAGGTTCTAGCCGTTCAGACAGAACTAACTCTATGATAACGTCCATTTCTTTAGAAGTGTCGTTTGCCTTACAGAAATAGGAGGATAAAGAAAGCTGAAGTACTTTATTATTGTGCTGCTCCTGTTTGAGAAAGGTGGCTCAAACCCACATAAGAACAGCTTTAGCTCTTCTGACTCATCCTGGGATCTTTATTGGCTTAAAGTTTAACAGTGGTAGTTTTAATGAAAACCTTTCTCTGTGGTAATCTCACATCAGAACCAGATGTTCATGGTGATATAGTGAGAAATTGCTGGAGTACTGCCCTAAAGTGACCCGGAACCTTAAATCAAGCAATATCATATTATATATGTTTAGAGGTAACTTTTAATCATATATATATATATATATATATATATGAATATTTATATATAAATGTATCATGAACTGACGAGTTTAACTGAGTCTATACTGTATTATAGTGGAGCCTCTTACACATTGCAACTTATATTAACCTACAGTTGGTTGAAATCATTAATACAAAGCTTATTTTTAATTAAGAAGATCTCATGTAATTTAGTGAGTAATTAAAAGTAAAAGGTAAAAGCAAAACACTTACTTTACGGGTGAATTCGGTGCGCGAGCTGCTAACAGCCCAGTGTTCCAGAGAATGTACAGTAGTTCTGTTCACCTTTCAGTTGGCTGTCATTACTAACATTTTGGGGCTTTTGGGGGGCTTTATTTGCACTAGAGATACAGTACTGATCTGCACTGAGACAAGAGACAATTTCTGGTCAAATGTGTCGAGAACTGAATTCGATGAGCTGTAAATAAATTGCATTAGAAACAGAAACAAGCGATCGCACTCTTCAATCTAATTAAATCTCATCAGGATTGATAACGAACAAAATAAATGAAAGCACCTTTAAAAAAAGCTTAAAACGCTTCCAGTTTAGGCTCTTGCATAGAAAGCTGAAAGCTGCCGTTTTTTATTAATCAATGTTTTTGTTAGCATTTATACATCTTATAATGCTACGGTGTAGGGGTGATATTAATTACAGTGGCCTCAAAACAACCAGTAATCAAAACGTTACTCAAGTTCAGAATCTGAATCTTCAAGTTTGTTTGGGATGAAGTGTTTGTGAAAAACAGAAACAAACCACTTTTGTATTATTGACTTGTAATAACTAGATAATTACACAGTAATAATGATGTTTGTGCAGGCAGACTGTTGCTCATGCCTGATTCTCCTGTGTAGGAGATGTAATGAGTAAAATGTAAGCATATTGTACTTTAACCACCAAGAGTAAAATAGTCTTAGTGTTATTGAAATTAATCTCATACAGACTCATTTAGAATGTGTAACTTCACAGGGTAGAATTGTGGTGTCCTAGTGGTTAAGGTACTGGACTATGGACCAGAAGGTCCAGGGTTCCACAGTTGGGTCCCTGAGCCACAGCTGAATCCCTGAGCAAGGCCCTTAACCCACAATTGCTTGGATTGTAAGACGGTATGAATTGTAAGTCACTCTGGATAAGGGTGTCTGCTAAATGACATAAATGTAAATAAATGTAAATATCAAACTAAAAAGCACAAAGTGATTGGCATTGCAGACGCTCTGCTTGTCTCTCTCTCTTTGGGTGACATCTGATTTGTTCCAGAAAGTGATGGAAAGGTCTGGTCTCAGTGGCCTTTTACCTCTCGTCTCTGTCTCTCTACATCTGTCTGTCTTTGTCTTTGTCCTGTGAGTCACGAGCCTGTGCGAAGCTTTGAGGGGAAGCAGTTTCACCCTTAGCCCAGTTATAATAATGTTCATTATTTACTAATTCTGCAGCGTCACAGAGCAGAGTCGCTTAAAACATTCATCAGAAACGCCTATAAAGTAAAAGCACATGCCAGCTGAATTTTCCAACTGATTAGACTTACTCAGGTTATAAACATCAATTAAACAGTACTGCTGAATAAATGGTGGACGATCAAGAACAACTGCTGAATTAATAATGAAAACGTTAAAATATGTATTAAAAAAAGAACTTAAAATGGCACAGCTTCTCTTGCTTATATGCGCTTTAGTGAAATCGAAAATAATCCGACTGGGTCTAACTCGGTAAGGATTTCTAAAGCATCTTTATTGAAGCTACAGCACTCGAGTTATGTGGGCAATAAATACTGTCATTATTCAGAGAGCTCTGAGATGCCAAAGCCTAAATAAAGGTACTTATTATGTTGCACTTTACGTTTTACATCGTACAATATTTATGAATTAACTTCCGAGCTCCTGAGTAGCACAACACAAGTTAAAGCTTAAAGAGATTAAACATGGATGCCAGTGTCATTAATGGCAGAGATTTCAGGGAGTAAACAGTCCACAACAGGCATCAGCTAGGGCGGGGGTTTCCAAAGTCCGGCCCTAGGACCAAATGCGGTCCAAATTTGAATTGGCTCGTGGCATCACCCTTAAGAACATATTATTAATAGCCTGCAGCCAAAATTCTTTTGGTCCACTTACGGTTTATAATGAATACTCATACCGTACAATTGTTTAACGCATTTAGTTGGTTATTTGACTTATGAAATACAAGACTGAATTGCATAGGTCTGGTGATAGATCTTCTACGCATACATTTTTGAAAGAAAATGTTAATTAGCCTAAATAATGTGCAGTGCCATCATTTCCACTCTCTTGATATCCTTCTGCTGTAATTGCGCCAAACTCATACTCAGCAATTCGTGTTTTTTTTTTTATATTTAAATGCAATGTTTTGAATAATCTGTAAATAATAGTATAAAATATGGTCCAATCTGGATCTCTTTGTAAAAAAAAGATGCATGACCCTGGGCTAGATGTGTAGGTTTGTGTCTGGGACACAAGCAGATATTGCTCTGCTTTAGGTGTGCTGATGTGCTTCGTAATTTTCGAAAAGAGCTGATGGTTGGCTGGATAGTTGTGAGCCACAATGATATGGAATAGAAGCATGGAATAATTAGTGAGGATGCTTCGCTGTGCCAGAGATTAGCCCTTGATTCCAGACTGCGTTTAAGGACTTATTGCCTCAGGTTTTATGGTCCAGGTTTGTCGATTTGATGTTCAGACACGGTTTTGTCATGTTGTTGTAACACGGGTCATCTGAGCTTGCTTGTTTGTGGCAGTTAATTACATCTGGGCTTCGTCTGGTCTCCGGAATCATTACGATACGTGAAGTGTGCGGCGGCTGAAAGAATTTCACCCATCAGCACTTTTGAGCCCCCTCCTTCACTCCCTTTACCGACAACTATTAAGAGCGGATGGGTCCTCGGGGGACTCTGTATCATTTTTCCATTTCAATTTGTGTTCCATAAATATCAGTAATGAGGCCCTGCGCATCATGACTTACTCGTACCTGGTATTAAAAATAACCTCTGGCAGTACAGGCTCAGGGGGTGGGGAGTGGTGGGTTCGGGGCGGGGGGCAGCATTTTTCCTCAGTTCAGCTGAATGAGCATTGCTTGTTCTTCAATTCATCTGCCAGTCTCTTTAGCATTCTTCCTCATTGTCCCAGAATGCCCCCAAACCCTGGCGTCACACGCCATCACACACCGAGCACTATGAATCCTGATTAGGCTGTTGAAGTGAGACTATAAATATTCACTCGTTTGTTTGTTTAATGCTCACAGTACGTTCCCCTGATAGAAGAGATAAAAACACCCTTATTAATTAGTGTTAGAAAATCAGCAGGCAAATATCAATTCAATGTCTGCAGTCAGATTTTAACAGAGATTTTCTGTCATCCAGCTGTATCGCATAGTCCAAGAGGAAGTGGACAGACCTCCGATTGGGGCGTTTGAACACTGAAGTCACTCCAGTAACATTCATCCAGCACATTTCTGCCCAGTCTTAATGGGGGTTCGGTCCTCCTGCAACATTACAGGGATTGTTCAGCAAGGCATGATTGGTTTGCCTGCCACGTCAGACAATTTAAGTTGAAATGAGGGACAGGCTGTGTGCAAATTAAGGCTCATTATTCAAAATTAGGGCGCTTTCAATCAGTTCAGCACAAACACTCAATGTTCAGGCCTACATTTGTATTTATTATAATGATTTAAAGTTAGGACTTTCCATCCATCCATCCATCCATCCAACCATCCATCCATTGTCTTCCGCTTAATCTGCATGGAGTCGTGGGCCAGCCGGTGCCCACCCGGCAACTCTGGGTGCAAGGGCAGGAACAGCCCAGGTGTGTGTGTGGGGGGCATCCATCGTAGGGCGTACACACACAGTTACACACTAAGGGCCACTTTAGAGACTCCAATTAACCTAACACGCATGTCTTTGGACGGTGGGAGGAAACCGGAGTACCTGGAGTAAAACCACGCAGATACGGCGAGGACATGCCGGCTCCACACAGAAAGGACCCAGGCCGAGCCACCCTGTTTTTAAACCCATCGAGCCACCGTGCCACCTCTGTGAGTGCTGGCATATCATAACCTTTTCACTCTGTTCTCACTGTGTTCGCCATCCATTTCTTGGCTGCTACCATTCCAAAAAGATCAAGAAGCGTCTTCGGACTGTAATAGGGTCCTTTTGGCGTCTCATGATGAAGTTGTAAGGAGCTCACACTAAATACTTTTTGTTTAATACTACATAAACAGTTTCCTTTATAATTCTAATACAGATTTAAATGGATTATCCTATAGCAAAACACTGCAAAGTTGCCGAGTTACAATCATGTTAAGGCCTTTTTTGTTCTGTAAGAATGTGGCAGTGGCAGATTTATATTTTATGACGGTAAAGCGAGAGAATATTGGTAAATTGCACGTTATTGTTCTTTGCATTACTAATTTCCCCCCACGGCTCTATATCCTGGTTAGTAATTAGGTACTGATCAATAGAGCTTGAAAGCAAGCAGTGGATCTATATGTGACCATGAGTCACACGATAATCACAGTTCTAATGGTGCCCGGGCTTGTGAAGACAACCAGAAGCATTACTCAAGCTAAATGAATGAAATTTCCTCCATTTTATCACAACAGCACACCATTACACGCTAATGTAGAGGAATAAAACAATGAACCCAAGCCAAATCTGTCATTATGTGTAATACTACAGTGCAATACTACATCAGCACCTCCACACGCATCACCCTCTCACACCCTCACCATGTAGCGGTAAATCAGTGCCAAGCTGATCTGCTTCGAGGACAGACTGTCCGGAAAGGCCACCAGGTCTGGGACCTGCTGAGCTTTTACCAACAGGCAGCTTCCGGCTAGCAGTCCAACCACACAGCTAGTTTTACATATTAAAATCACACAAGTTGCTTCCTGGTAAGCTGAAAGACAACAAAAGTGAAACGTCACAACACAAGCTAGAACTGGACATACAGTACATCATCAAAAGTATGTGGACATTTCCTGAATCCAAGCAACAAGTACAATAACGTGCAATGGTCTAAAGCACACCATCACTGAACTCTGGATCAGTAGAAACATTCTTTTCATTTGACAGACGAATGGATGAATGTGGGCTTGCAATAACACTGCTCATGGTCTGGACTGTTTTTGATGGTTTGGGCTGCACAGTGCCTCGGAACATCAAAGAGAAACCAACTCCGTATTAACATCCATCCTATATCACGGTATACAGATCTAACATTTGGGGCGTCCACATACTTATGGCTTTGTTTCCTCTCATCTTACAGATTCTCCTGCTTGAGGGTCAAATATATACCGTGGACAAGAACTCTAAATTTCCTGGTCCCTGTTTTGCATTCGCACTGCACTGGTACCATGACCTTTATGGAAATTAAGCGAAAAAGACACAGACTGTTCGCATCACACTACAGCGAACATGGAGAGAGCTAAATGAAGTTTTCCTTACTGATTACATTTGTTGCTTAAATGTGATATAGCAGTAATATTAAATATTTCGTTTAGATCTTTAAAGCAGCTATATGCAGCAAGTGGCACAAGTCATGCAGCCGTGAGTTTTCTGACTTCCAATTTTGTTGTTGTTGTAGTTTCTTTTCGTTTTTTAGTATAGTTTCTTATCCTGTCACTCTGCAGGATAAAAGGCAAGACATCCCCGTTCCACCATATGACACAGAAGGGAAGTGACCAGTTTGTGCCAGACTCAAACCACTGACCCAAGGAGTGCCAGGATTGCAGTGGAAATGTACCTCAAACCTCATCCTACCAGAGGCTTACAAACCCACAGACGGGGTCTCCATGATGTGATACAGATCTGGAGTGACCTCATTAAAGATATGTGTATATTAATAGTGTAGATACATTATACATTCTTTTTTATGTTTATATGCACTGTTGGATTCACGGTTTAGTTTAGGTGCAGGTTTTAAAAATGCCAGATCCACGGGTTTGTTAAAAGTAATTCCTGATGGGGTAAAATCCTGCAAAATCCAACAACATCGCCCTCATTTGGCGAATTCTTCTGGGTGTGTGTTTGTGTGGATTTTACTAGCTCCATTTGCATGCGTTTTATTGGGTCAGGCTTCGGACACGGCGAGCCTGCAGCACTGAGGTCCAGATCATTTGCATTGTTGTTAATACCTCACCTTCTGCTGTCCTCGCCCTCCTTAGTAGCTTCATGACTGCTGCTTACTAAAGCTGAGAAATTTGACAAGAGAAGAACGAAATGCTCGATGGAATATGTATCTAAGAGATCAGAATATCAGAGAGTGATTAGAAAGTGCTGTTAGGAATAAGGAAGACGTGGTATTTAGGATCAACGTGCATCGTCATGAAACGCGTTACGGAATATGCATGTTTATATTTGACTTACGACACAGTAAATTAACATTAGAACTAGTTTATGGACAGGAAATTGCCTTGCAATTGCAACTGCTTGAAATATGAAATGATACTCATGGGTTTTGTTCATAACATTTCTTTATTGTTTTTGTACACGCAGGGACCAGGCTGTGCCAGTTACCAACTTGTGCCTAAACCAAGTTGTGCTGGTAATTCAGTGGTGACCATTGAACCAGGTTCAATTCAATTCGATTCAAATTTATTTATATAGCGCTTTGTCTCAAAGCAGCTTTACAATCGTGTATTATCTTAAAAGCCAAATCCCAAATTGAGCAAGCCTAGGGCGACAGTGGAAAGGAAAAACTCCTTGATAGTAGAAGGAAGAAACCTTGGGAGGACCAAAACAGTGCACAGGTCCATGCAGTGCTGGGTTAGTGTCCTAGACTGCTGTGCCACCCAAGTGCCAGGAAGGCCAAATTATAATGCCAAAGCAAAGCATTGACTTAAAATGGGAATTTATCCCGCCTTATCCTTTTAGTGTTTAGTGCCACGTTTCTTGAAGGCACACCTTGAGCCACCTCTACTGCCGTACGGAGGAATAATCTTCTAATTGGCTTCCTCTCCCTCAGACAGAGCAGTAAATAAAAATGTCAGATCCAATCCATCAACAGTCCAGCGTTTCATCCAGGATATGGATACTTTAGACTGCTTTAAATTCATTATTAATCACAATTTGCTCCTCTACAAGCGTGACCCTGAACAATGCAACAACTTGGCATGACAAAGCCTGCACATCCCCTTATGCTCCATATGTTCCTTCCTTTTCTGTCCTTACAGGCCTTCATGCCGAAGCTCTACACAATCCTCAAAAAAGAACACACCTAGAGTCGGTGATTACGTTACCGTAATCAGAAGATAGTGAGGTACAATGATGGAAAGTCAGGTAATTAAAGCGAATAAAAGCTTTTGAGTGCTGAATGCCTGCTGATTGTTAAGGATCATACTCCAGGAGTGGGATTTCTTTCCTGGCGCTCTGCGAGGGATGTCCCAGTCCTAAATGTCTCACTCTCTATACATCAAAGAGCCGGCGCAAATAAAAGCAACCTTGTCGGGGGTGAACAAACTGCCTCCATTGTGTCGCCTCCCAGCCAAATTCAGGCCGCACAAAGCAGCTGGATGTAATACACTACGAGAGAAGGCCCGGCCATTTAGATGACATGCCTTGCTCTGGCGCTTGGCTGCGCACCTTTGTGAGGCCTGCGCTGAGACAGACAGATAATATTACTGCATCCAAATCCTTTCAGCGACTCTCAGGCTTTGCTGCTGTAGGGTCCAGTTACACCCCTCTCTCACACACACACACACACACACACACACACACACACACACACAGACACACACATATACACACGCACACACACACACACACACACACACAAACAGAGCATTTTATTCTTTATTTAAACAAATCTGATAAAACAGACTGTTAACACTCGGCCCCTCAGACAGTCTCTGAAAGACAGTGCCCCAGAGTCAGATCATCTGCTACCCATAATGCCCATTCTAGGCTTACAACAGGACATCAGCCTGTGTGCCTCTGTGTTCATTTACAGTAAAGAAGCCACATGCTTTAGCCAATATATCAATTTCAATCGTGACAGTGAGTATAGGTACGTTCAGGTGAGTTTGCGCAAAAGGGGAAGCGTTCCAGATGTTGGGTTAGATCAAGGTCTTAACCTGTTTTAGCGAGAATTTCATTCAATGAAACACGGAATTAAAACTGCATCCTAAATGTCGGCACACACAATAATGCACTTCATAATATAATTCTGATATCAATAAGTAAATAAACACCAGGTTAAATGCCCAGAGGCAGGCAGAGGGTATTATGGGCACGATGCCAGTCTGGCACAGGCTGCTTAAATCACAGGCTAACATCACCAACCGTAGGCCACCATTAGCTTTTAACATGTTGTTTTTTTATGCCATATTCAACTGCAATGGGAATAAAAAAAATTGTATTGTATTTTTTTTTACAATTGTATTGTATTGCTCTTATGGCTTATTGGTAAGAGCCAACTGTTTAAAAAAAGGGTTCGAATTACAGATGTACAACATCTTAATCGATTAATTTTACCATTCATGTATACCTTTAAAACGCTATTTTATTTTTTTGTTCGCCCAAAAGGAAGCACTCAGTGCGTCTGCGTTGCCTGATTCCCCCCGCCCCATCTATTCACGTGAAATGGTTCAGCCCGCCCTCAAAACAGGTGTGAATTGTAATTACGATCTGCCAGCTGCGAGCTGATAGAGAATAGTTGAACGTAGCGTGTTTATTGTAAACTTCAGAACAAAGAATAGAGATGGAGAAAGAGAGGGCTACAGTATGCGTGTCACACGGCTTTTCACGAAGAAAGGTGGGTGTAAGTGTGTGAGCGGATTTAACCTGATAACTTAGTCCGTTCCCAGATAGCAAAGGAACATTGAATCAATGTTGATTTGGGTTTTTTGGGTTGTTTTTTGTTGATGATCATAAATCAACTGTATCTCAACATTGTTATTGGATTGACGTCTTAACTGTGGTTCAACATTGAAAAGAAGACACTGAATCAACGTTGTGATTGGTTAGGATCTACAACGCAACCCATAAAGAGCACCATCCTCACCTAAATACAGATTATTAATTAAAATAAATAGTTTTATATTTCTATTCATACGCATTCAGTGACTACAAGTAGAGATTTAGAGATTAGAGAAGATTAACATTATACATTAACAGTTATTGTTAATTTACAAAATATAAAATGCAGAAAGAACTCACTGTTTACTTTTACACATGCTATATGCTATGCAAAATATATATTTTTAAATTCTTGTTTTATATTTTTTTTATTCTATAATTCAACTTGTACATTTTTTAATTAAATCATGACGCATTACAAAAACAGTCTATTTCTGTAATTTTAAGGTGATTTTCACAGGGAAATACTGTAGTGGGAAAAGCCAGTCATGCTGGTTCACATACGGCAGATGACTGTGTTCCAGTAGTGGACTAAAACTGCTGCTCGGCTGCTGATATTACTGCACACTGCTCTGGACCCAGTTTCCCAAAAGCATCTTCACATTAAGAACATCTTAACATGTAGAGATTGTGCTCAGTGTGAAGCTTGCTCGACTGTCTTAAGAATCATATTATTGCTAAGAGTCTTTTGGAAAGAAACACCTGGTTGTATGTTCACTGCCAGTTCAGTAAATGGGATAAGAACAATGTGTTGGCTGAACAGAAACCCTCCTTCTATATACCTATTCATAGAGATTGTTAAATATCTACATATAATGGAAATAATGACCTATTCTTCAAGTTTACAGAAAGAAAAAGCAATGAGGTGCTGGAGGTAGTGGACTAGGGTTGTTGCCCACCTATTCACAGGTGAAAAGTGTTGAAAATGTTTGTTTAAATATATAAAAAATGACGTTACTTTTTAAACATGCTTAATATATATTTTTCCAATAAATATAATTATCAGAATAATATTATTATATTAGATAATATAATAATATGAAAAATAAATGGTGGTGTGTAGACCAATCACTTCGAAGAGCCTGCGCACGCCCCGCCCACTCTTCTTTTTGGAGCTGGCCTTCTGGAAATTTCCACAAAACAGAGGAGACGGGTAGGTAACGGTTTTGTTGGCTAATTAGCTAGCGTTAGCAAGCTATTTTTCTTAGTGTAAAAGTTAACTTACCGGTTAGCCTGCTTTACTCTGAGGTAGATAAAACGACAACACCGCATATGTTGTCAATGAAAATTTAAATAACAAAAACTTGAAATGTTACCAACAGTTTTTAAAATGTAAATATATGTGTATGTGTGTATATATATATATATATATATATATATATATATAGCTACACTGTCTTAGGCAGAAAAGTTATAGCAGTAACGGTATAAGAGTTATTAAAAGTTGAATGAGTCGTGTACGTTAATATACACATAGTCTGTATCTCCTGAAAATAATTTATTTGGGCAAGCCCTTCCATTTATTCATCAGCTGGGATTTCCAGTGTTTGTGTAGTGGCGGCCAAAATTAGGCGAACACTAATTGGTCCATTTCTAAGTGCTGTAGCTGTATAGAAAAAAAATTGATAATTAAGACCAAGGACCTGACCTTTACATTTTAGAGTGAGGAATTTCAATCTTGTATAGTTGTTGTATAGACTTGACTGAAGCACATCTTTCTTAATATTGTTTTTTCCTTTTTTACACCAGGTGGTGAAAAGGAGATGCCAATCCATCGGAAGGCACACACACATGCACAGTCATACACTAAGAGGCACTTTTAGAGACACCAATTAACCTAATAAGCATTTCTTTGGACTGTGGGAGGAAACCAGAGTACTTGGAGTAAACTCACACAGACACGGGGAGGACATGCAGACTCCATACAGAAAGGACTTTAACCTACATTTTGGTTTGAGTTACATGTCATTGTTGAATTATTAAAATGTTCCAAGTCAGTATAATTAAATTCATTACATTTTTACTATTTTAAATGTGATCTTATCTGGTGGGAGCAGATCCGATGAGGCCAGAGTCAAGGCAAGTCCTCAAAGGTATGGTACTTGTTTTTAAATCTAAACTTAAAGATCACATATTTATAGACTGCAGACAAATTGGTTTTAAATCACTTCTAAAATTAAAGCCATTTTTAGAGTAGAAGTGTTTATTTGACCATTCTGATGTCTTGCTGGAAGTGCTGTCTGGTTGACCAACTTAACCCTTATACCTTATAACAGCAGTTCCCCAAATACAAAAGTATATTTATTTGCGACGAGCTCACGCTCCACTGACTGCCACTCAGATTGCCTGAACGGTAGAGCCAGTATATAGAAATATACAGTACCAGAAGAAGAATTAGGAGTGCTAATAAGATTCAACATAATAAGCTAAAGATTTGAGCAATGTTAGCTAATGGTAAGTAGCTTAGCCTGCCTGATGTCTCTTTGAGGCAGTGGTACATTACGAGTCAAAGTATGTGACAACTGGCCACTCCGAACGGTCATTTTTCCTCAATTTGGCATATAAAACCAGCACTGAGGGAGTCTAGTCAAACCTAGTTTTAGCCATCAAAAGACCGGCTGTTGGTGCTTCGAGGTATTACAATGCCCAAATTGGAGCAGTGGAAAAAGTGAAGAAAATATTCTACACTTCCATAAGAGCTATAATTAAATTACTGAATGTGACTTTCTTGGTGGTTGTCTCGAATTAAATTTTGTTTTGTAATCTTATGTTTCAGACCCATTAGGTAAAGTAATGACCATTTTGGATAATATCCAAATATGAGGATATAAAAAAAAGCTTGAAAGGAGATCCTGAAACTCCAGAAAGATGTTTTTTGAGGAGGCAGAGAGATGCCTTCAGACTGAAGCAGTCTGTTGCAAAACTGAGTACTTATTAGAAACGGTCATAGTATGAACTCGGTTTATAGTACGCTCAATAGTAAAATACACATTTTCTATGTTGAAATTGTCGGCATAGATGATGCATAATTCCTAGCAATACACTGCAATGTATCACTAGCCTGCCTTGCAGTTGGTGTAAGATGTAAGGCTTAGATGCAGCTGCCATTGGCCATGGGAAAGCATTCCATGAAGCTGTCTACGCACTGTTCTTAAGCTAATCTGAAGGCCACATGAAATTTGGAGGTCTGTAGCGATTGACACTATATGCCTCAGCATCCGCTGTGCCTGCTCTGTCAGAGCGAGTTGGGCTGTTGTTCCCAGCCTCTTCCTCTGTGTCACTGAAATGCCACTGACAGTTGACTGGGATATTTAGTAGTGATGTTGGCAGTTGTTTTACTCGTAAATGATTTGTTAGATTTTCAAAAGCTTATCCAGTCTGTATCCACACTCTTCTTTTAAGTCCTATTAAAAGTATTTTCTTTAGTTTTATTTGTTTAGCTATATAAGCTCCACCTTACTGTACTGTTCAAATGAAGCTCAAACGCCCATATGCTTTCATAAGTTGTATAAAGGTTTTCTTGGTGTCTTTTTTCACATGGCTGAAAAGATGAAGCTGCCTTAATAAAACAGCAAGGAGGGCATTCTGGTGGACTAGAAGCCCCATAAAGTAGAAAGCAGAAAGTGCTCACAGCAGATTTGTATGCAAGATATTGTATACAGGAGAAATCATTGTATCAGGGTGAAGTTAAGGTCGTATAAAAGAAATATGTCTTAACATTTTGATTTATTCGCCTTATAATACACTAATAAATCTCAAGCAAATAATAGCAATGACCTACAATTGTGAAATGCAACCACTGGGGGAAAAACACCCACTACATCTGCAAACGTTAAAAATGGGCAGAGATGTGATTGAAGTTTAAACTGCTGTCACAGTCAGTCATCGTACAAAAACATGAGCGATGCTGCCTACCTTAGCTAATGTTATGCTGTTTGAACATACATATACACATATATAGGATGTCTGTATTATTACAAAATCTGTACCACATGTATTTCAAACAAAACTAATTGAAACTTAAGAAAGCAATTTTAATTAAAATTTTGTTTTTGTAGGTGTCCAAGTTTGCTTCTGTGGGTTTTGGAACATAAGAGTCAACAATATGCCACATTTTGCAGTCACTGCTGACAAACGACTTGGCCTGTCAATTTAAGTTGGCTGGGACAGGATATAAAAGGCCATTCAAAGACACTCTCTTCAGGGACTGTGTATTTGGTAGGTCTTTACAGTTGTCGTCATCTCTTGTTCCCACTACCAAGATCTTTTAAATGAATGGTTCAATAAAAAAAATTTGATCAGTTTTCCACTTAACCCTTGGTGGCCAAAATATCAGATTGCAGATGGGAACAAAGAACAGCCAAACATTTTACCTTCCACACTCCACTGATCAAGATGTTATACTGGTATTATAAACTGCATGAAATATACTGTAAACTGGTACTGGTATACTCTGTCACTCTTATTTGTTTTATTAAATTTCACAGTATATTTTGTAGTGACCATTGTAGTGAACCATTTGTTATTTAAATAAATTGATATTGGTAATACTGTGTTTGAACATAACCTAAAAGCTATTTTTTGTTTGTTTTTAGCTGCACCCCGGCAACAACATAAAAGTTTGACCCTGACGACTTTCTCAGATTTTGTTATGAAGTGGCTACGCTATGCACCCGAAAGAGAAGGTGGCATTCCCAGGGGGAAAATGGGGGAAAATGTTCATGTATTTTGTTATATAAATTTGGTTTAGTTGGTAAAATAAAGTAATGTAACTGAACTCAATTGTGTTTTGAGTTTTATTTTGTGGAGGAGCAGTATTTTTATATAGTAATTTGTTTTATGGCTGAAATCACCTAAAATAAACTTCAGTTTTACTGCATTTAACTTCTGACTGAAAATGAGTTGATTTTGTGTTGGCCTTGTTTGTTTATTTAACATTTATTTAATGTCTGACATAACGAGCCGTTTCAGTGCTGAAACGACGTCAGAAATCAATGTTGATTCAATGATTGTTCCTGATGGTAATTCAATGTTGAGTCAATGTCGTTTTGCTATCTGGGTAGTTATTAATTATGAAGTGTTTACATTTTGCTCCTCTTTTAGCCGATATTTAATCAATGTAAGCAAAGTTTTTAGCAGCTGTTCATTCTAAATGAGTCTCTGCTCTATGCCAGGACAGGTAGAAACAACTTCAGCCTCTACATCAAATCACAGCCCTGATGCGAGGAGGTGAGTAGCACTATGTCTTTTGTGTGATTCCTCTATAATCATTAGCATTCCTTTTATGCTGGTTTAGCTGGTCAGCCCCAGGCTGTCAGTTCTAAGTTGTTATGAATTCACTACATTCTATACCATTAAAATTATATTTAAACTGTAAAATATGATCTTTAACATGTTTCTTGTAGACTGTGACAATCCAGGGGTGCTGCCCGGGATATTGGGCCCCACCACCCCAGGATTAATATCCCTGGCAGCACCCCTGGGTACCACAAAACACAGACCAGGGTAATTTTGGGTAAACCAGTATGCACTGATTTAGATATACGGTGAGGAAGCAGGATTAGATCTAAATGAAGCAGGATAACGATCCAAAACACCCCAGCTACTTAAAGATCAAGGTGATTTCCCTCCCCTAACCCAACCTCCATCTGGCAATTATGGGGGCACTTGAAGACGGACAAATCCAAACATCACAGCTCTGGTATGTAGTCATTCTGTTAAACGACATCTGTCATTGCATACCGAATACTAATCAGTACGGACTGATTAAAAGGTCTCTTAAATCATTATGCTGATGATGTGATTTGTAACGAAGGCACTGTATTAAATTTGAGACAAAAAGGAAAGTAGAAGCCCCTTCACTTCCAGACCTTGCTGTATTTGAACTTTGTGGTCCTTCATTTAGAGGGAGTGGGTTACTAACTGCGTGGTAAACACAAGATAAGACTTTGAGATGCCCCTTCAAGTGCAGGTTGTATTCCATTTCATGTTTGGCGTATGAATACATTACTTGGAGCTTGTTAACAGAACAATTAGGGAGTTGTTAAGTTCGCGATTTGTTCCTGTTAACATGCTATAATCAGATAAGCTTGGATCTCTCTCAGCCTGGCTGTCAGTGGAGAGCTTCAAAGGGCCGTTTGATTTCGGAGGGCATTAGAAGAAGGACTGTGAGTCCCGATGCTCTGTAGCAGGGCCAAACTGGATCTTTCTGCAGAGTTATTTCTGACAAAAGAGGGTCAGGAGCGGTGCATAATTACAGCGCGTTTGTATGAAGAAAGAGAAACCAATCTTAAACCAGTACTATGACTCATCATCAGGGTCATGTAGTTCTCGCTGCAAATGAAAGTGGGTGTCGCATTAACCTGCAGATATAGATGTGATGTTTTTATAATTAAACTGCTACAGTTAGAGAGGATGACAGAACGAGGGAGGAGATAAGAACGAAGAAAGTGGAGAAAGACGGAGAGCGATTCTTTTCTCTCCTTCTCCTCTCACTCGTCGAGACCTTGCAGATGTTGTTTAACGTCATCCCCTCTACAAATGTCAGCCTGTTGGTGATGAACTTGTGCCTTTGATTCCTGGCTCCAGGAGTTACCTAATCGAGGCTGTCTCTTTGTGACTCATGTCGCTGAATGTCGAGAGTTTTTTACGGAAAACGTGGGGCGACGAACGGCCCTCGAAAAGAACACAGACTAAATGAAAAGCGCCGGCGTTTCATCTGACGGCAGCGCTCTTTCCTCGTTCTTCCATCAAAACTTTATATCTTTCACCTTCAGGATGAAACCGAAAGCCATTTTGCTCGGAACGCAATAACAATGCATCGTGCAGCATAAAAACGATCCTGCATGCTAATAAGCCTGACTCATCCACATCAACATTCATGCATACATTTCAAACCATATGTCTCATTAAAAATATTTAGAGTACTACAGTGGTGCTACGTAGGAGGGAGAGCTAAAGATCAGGGTGGAGAGAGAGAGGAAAAGAGAACAAAAGAAAATTCTACCAGGATACATTTACCTACATTTAAATAAATGAATGTGCCACAGTAAACTCACTTTTATTCAGATAAACAGTTTTAATTATTGCTATTGACTGAGTGTTTTACCCTGCTGCTGGGATCTCAAACTTCTCAATGATTATTTGTTAAAGGGACGATTTTGGTGACACCCTGTTACTAAACCACTTTATAAATTCGTAACAGATTTGGTTTCTTCAACCCAACCTTCAAATCAAGAAATGTTGGGACGGATATTTTAAAAATGCATTGTTGCTTAACATTCACTTTAACTTTTCATGTGTTTTTTTTTTTTAATACAGACAGTATAAACCTGACATATTTCATCTTTTGTCTAAACTTAATTAGATTTGTTAATAAACATCCGTTTCAGGCCTGTATAACATTTCTGGGACTGGAGGCAGAGCTAGTTAATAAATAAATAAATAATGATGTGATTTTAAACCAAGTCTTTGAGGAGCAAAGATGACCAAAGGATCAAATAAAACCAAACGTGTGAGAAAGTTATTGACATGTTTTAAAACATATGAACCTCACAGAACGATTGGACATCGTTTCCATATTTCATTCCTAACTTTTTCTGATTTGACTTGTGTTGTCTTGGTAATAAGAGCATGAGCGCCCCTGGAGAAGATGTTAAAGGAAATATTGTTCCTGTTGTTGTTGTTGTTGTTCCTCTAAAATCTCAATGTACTTTTCTGCATTAATGACATAATCCCATACCATGAAAGACACTGACTTTGGGACTTGTAGCTGATAATATACTGTTCACAAAAATTCATTTCATTTTGGTTTTGTGTTTGCTCCGCAGCACACACCCCTCCTTTTTTCTACTTTTCTGGGCTTAGAGGCATCTAGGATGGACCATCACATAGTGGAAACATGTAATGGGGTCAGATAAATCCGGATTCCTGATCTTTCCTCCTTTTTTTTTATTGGACACTGTATTCTTCGGACCAAAGACAAAAAGGACCATCCAGACTGTTATCAGCAACATCAACATCAAGTCCAAATCCAGGCTCGGTCATGGAATGGGGTTGGGTCAGTGCCCTTGGCAAAGGCCATTTTCAGTTCCATGGGGTTGTAATGATATTTACAGAACCATAGGATTCTTTTCAGAATGTGAATGCAGCGTGCATTACCGTTATTTGAGGACCACTTTTGTACAGATAAACATTAAAGCTAAAAAAACCTTTCCTGAGGGAACTACACTTAGTAAGATTCTACGTTTTAGACAGATGCATTTAAGGAATTTAGGGTCGCAGGGCTCTGTAGCTTAAAATTCATTCTGGGAAATTACGTATTTAATTAGTTAATACAGGAGGGTGAGTGATCTAATATCACAGGGACCTGGGTTTAAGGGAGGAGAACCTGTCCTGACTATATGCCAAAACCAGCAAATGTGTTCCCTGATTTAACAACGTCAATAAATCTGCAGTTCTCATGGACGGTGGTTGGATGATGAAATCCAGCAGGCTGTGATGAAACACTAGGTGAAGCACCAGGGTGTGACGGCATGCAAAGTATGCATCTTTAACTTTTCATAAAAAGCCAATGACTGGATGGATCTTTAATCCTTAAGCCGACTCGATCCCTGTTGTAGCTAACCGTTTAACATGATACCTAGTCGTGGTGTAGGACTTATGTAATGTTTAGTGTGATTTTTAAACGGGATTTTAAAAGAGCTGATCCACAAACGTCCTGCCAGCTCTTCAGGTTCATTTCCTTTTAATTATTGGTAGATCCCTCAGCGATGACCATAAAAGTACTCCTGTAGCTCCTTATTTGAATGTCAAAGCTGCACACGGCCCTGCCTCCTTCATTCGAGCTCCTGCTTGGTCTCCTGCAACTTTCACTCTGACTTATTTTGTGCCAAATCTCTCCACATATACCTGAACCTAATTGTGCACTTTATGACGACTTTCACAGGGTACACGCTAAAGAACGTTGGCGCGGCGTTTCAACAGGGTGGTTTGAATAGATTTGAATGGGAGCAGCTTTGTTTTGCTCCCCACCATCTCTGGACTCCCAACTGCACTCCCTCGCTATGGCCTTAAAAGGTAAATGTACGATCAGCACACGTGCAAAAATCCCTGTACAGCGTTTAATTCGCGATCAATCTGCACTTGAAGACAATTAGTAAAACTTACTCATCTGATCCTGGCCTAAGTCGCCTCCTGCGTTAATCTTCTACGTACAAAACAAAAAAATTCTCTTCGCTTACCTTCCGGTTGTGAGGTGCTAGGTGCCGGACCGGAGGTCCCATTTGGTTGGAGGTGATTTCCTCTCGGGCTCCAGCTCCGTAGATTTCTCCTCGCAGACAGAATTCAGAGATCTGGCTGAATGGTGAAGAGGGTGCAGCAGGGCACAAGCTCATCTCGCGGAGACCCTGCTTTACATTTCAAATCTAGGCTCATACAGAGATTTCCATACCATGCATTTGAATATTTTCCACACCGAGGATGGCTGTAAACACAGCGTAGAGCACTTTCATAGAATTGTTCGCCCCTTTGTACTTAATCTCATAACCATCTCTTAGAACCCTCAATGTCCAGATCCACAGCCCTTATTAGTTCTAGTATATATTTAAAGGTCAAATGATGTTTGGTTGATTTGAAAATAGTATGGTAAATTTGAATACATATATAATACATATATAACCCAATTTTAATGCACACACCCTGTCGATTTCATGAACACACCATTTCACCTTTACAGAGGAGTCACAGGGGTTATTTGTAAGGTTTCAACACTTAATCATCTCTGTTAGACCCTAATCTAAATCTAGTGTATATAATTCCGTAGCTTAATGAATTAGGTGACACATGAAGCCTCTAAGCAGCTGTGAGCTCCTCTAATCAGCAGACTGTGGAGCCTTATATACAGGTAGTTCACAATTCTAAAGAAGGAGGAGGACATCAAAAATGACCTCGAGCTCAAGTTAGTGCAGGATTTTCAAATTTGAAATTGATATATACAGTGGTACCTCAGTTCATTGAGCAAAGGTTCAATTCATTCCAGATGATATAAGGAATAATGTCAATTGAATGAATCCATTCCAGAAATTCACCCTGTATGCATTAATGGAGCTGTATTGTACAGGAGCTCCCTGATTTATGATGTTCAGATAAATCCATCATAACTTAAATGTATCAGGAACCCATGAGTTTAATATAATCTATACTGTATTCTCTGTACTCTATTATAGCGTAGTGTACCATAATCCTGCTTTAAACACTTACATTAACTTCAGCAAAATTATTAACACAACTTTTGCATAATAAAGTGCTGAATATTTCATGAAATTTTACAAATTATTAAAAGGGAAAATGACTACAAAACTACTCGGGGCGCAGGTGCTCAGCTAGGTGTCGTACGGTTTTCCTTTCAGTTGGCTGTTATCACTGGACTGGAAATTAAATAAAAACACGAGAAACTCAGCGCTTTTGTGAGCCAATGCTTGCGCTGGAACAAACAATCGCGCATCTCGACTCGAACGAGTTGAAGTACTTGAAGTTACTTGAAATAATAAGTGAAAAATGTGTAAATGTTGTTGGAAAATTTTATTGGATGGTTCGGATTTCAGGCTGTGAGTTTAATAGGTTTTTGAAAGGGGTTTGATAATTTTCTTTAACCTCCATTTTCAACTAAACCTGCAAATCAAGCTTCAGCTTGCATCTGAGGATTGTGCAATCAATAGTACTTTTACTGTTGCGAAGTAATTAACCTGATCAGTTGTATATGTAGTTTAAGGAGGAAGCTTTGTGGTCCGCGATTGTTTTATGTTGGCATGCAAGCCTAGTTTAAGCTTCTGTATTTCACGGCAGAGCAATAACGGGCCTAGAACAGAACCTTGTGAGAGTTTGTTGCACCTAAGATCATAATAATTGCCTACAATTTCATTAAATCGAACACTTTTATAATAACGTATCGTGTTGAATACTAAACTCTTATCACAGCCCATATAATTTGAAATTACAACAAAAAATGACTTTCTAAAGTAGCTGTGATATGAGTTTAGTATTCAGATAAGTGCCCTTATCTGTATTATATAACCAAATGAACTGGAATCCCACAGTATATCTGTGATTGTTTTTTGGCCAAATGTATCTCTCTATAAAAACCCTTCTCCCATCACAGCTTTGCTTTTGTGGTAGCCTAGCGTTTAAGAAACTATGAACTATGGATTATCCCAGAAGGTCCAGGCTTCAAATCCCACCATCATCACATTTGGCTACTTGGGCAAGAATATTTCAGCAAGAGGCCACAATTGCTTATACTGTATCAATTATAAGTCACCTATCCGTCCATAGTGCAGTACCTTAGATGCTAGGCTACCACAAGAGCGAAGCTGTGATGTGCGATGGATTATTCTAGAGAGATACATTTGGCTTAACAAATAAACCGATCGCAGATATACTGTAGATTTCCAGTTCACTCTGTTATATGATACCGACTTCAGTTTTGATTCCATCTACAGTCCTTGATACTTCATTTAATCAAGGTCCAATGCGGATATTTCATGAATGCAATTGGTATCACCTTTAAAAACAAAAACCGCTCACGTCACATGGATGTGTAACAGCAGTTCGTTCTTGTTCCTGCTTTCACCCTAAGATAACTTGCATTCATCAGAATATTTTATGTAAGAGTCGCCAAGGCTGCCGTTGAGTCACTGACTATTTCTGGTTCAGTTTTCAACAGTTGTAGAAATTAAATCACACTTACCCATTATCTTCAACATGTCAGGCATTTAATTATTACCATTCTGTCACTTCTACGTTCTGTATGGTCTCTCGCTCTCTCTCTGCATTTCTAGGTTTAATTTGGCTTTCTCCTTTTTTATTCTTTTCAATTGTTTTTATTTTATTGAGTGGGTTTATGAAATCGCTTTGATTAAGCTCAAAATAGATCATCTTGATACCTTCTTGCCCCTTTTATTACTGCTGGGTGATTCACTCAGTAGAGGTTTTATGTCTGGGCACACGTGTTCATATCACTCGTTTATTTAAAGTCAACTGGTTCGACTTTTAAAGTCCAAAATTTATTTAATCCTTTATGATCCTTAGGTGAGCAGACCTTCAGTATCTCCTCTGTGAGATTGGTCTTGTTATGCCTCGATGGAGGCAGCTGTAGCAGGGCAGACATGGACTTATTGACTTCTGTGGCATCCTATATTCACAGTTTTTAGTAGATGCCCTTATGCAGAGTGACTAAAACTCTAAGAACAACATTGGCACCATATACAACCTTCAAACCTTTGTATTAGTCCAGAGTCTGGGGCCTAAACCACTGACCTCCTGAAACCCTCTACCCTCTTACAAGTGTTTGTCTCTGTGGATTGCTTGGCTGTTTGCTTGAGTTAAACACGCCAGCACTGGGTGTGACTGAAATATTTCAACCCCCTAATTAAAAGGGGTGTTCCCATACATGTGGTGTATTTCCTGCATTGCTTTAAAGTGCATTTTAGGTGATTAAAACTCCTGAGCAGTCCCAAATCGTTTCCAAGCATCCTTTAGCTCAGAATTTATCACCAATCCCATTCATGATCTGGACAACCCACTATTAAGATATGATGTGGCATAAAGAACCCTGGAGCTTCTCTCTATCCTGTCAACACATGTCAAAATCCATTCTGAGGAGCTGATGTGAAGTTACAACGGCAGCTGTTTACAGTGTATTATGTTCACGTTGCCTGCTTTGTGCTGGGAAGCAACATCTCCGGTTTTTGTGACACATTGCATGCCACGAGAGGACTTTGTAATGACGCTGCACTCAGGACATCAGAGCATAGCTCAATACACAAATGGATTGTGCAGTTACTCCTCTAACACACCTTAAATGTGCAGGCGTAGAAATAAGGTTCTTAGGAAAAGTCTCAAACAAAAGAACATAAATTATACAAAATCATGCACCATCTGTCATCATACACAAATAAAAAAGTAGTAGTAGTACGTGTAGTAGTTTTCGGTATTTTTATATTTGTTGTTTTACCTTTATCTAGTCCAAGAAAACTAAAGAGTATTTTGTTGGGGCCAAAACTGACACGTAATTAGGAAGGTCTGGAAACAAACAAGGCAATCTTTAGCCAAAGAGAAAATGGTTCTCAGAACAGGTGAATGACTGCATGCATGAGTGGAAAGTTCTAGAACCTGCGAGAAAGAGCCCTTGTGACAGAGCCAACACACTGTTCTACCCTGACCTGTACCTGTAGTGTAGCACATTATCCTGTTGAACAGAGATCTAGAAGCTGTTCGAAAAGTAGGCAATAGAAAATTGGAGAAAAAAGTTCTAGACCCTGTGCGAGGACTGGCTGTGGAAACAGCCAGCACACTATATAAAGCGAATACATTTCTGGGAACTGTGAGAACACATGGGCGCTATCACACTGTACTGATGAACAGAAATCTAGAACCTATAAGAAAACCGGTGAGAAAGTGTAGATCACTTGCAGTTGTGGGTTTAAGAGCTTTGCTCAAGGACCAAGGGTAGTGTTGGAGGCGGGATTTGAACCACCAGAATGAGTCTGAGTAGCAAACTTGTGACATTTCTAAGAGGGATGCTTAAAAACTGGTGTGATTGACCTTTTAAGGGCGTACACAGGAGGTTGTACGGCTTGCCTAGACTGAGTATGCAGAATACAGAGTTTTTCTTGGTATTGCTCTTCAAACTTGAAGCCATTTTCACACTGTCACTGTGGCTCAGATTAAAAATCTCCTCTTTGCTGTTCTCTTATGAGCGCAGTGCCAAGTCTAAAGTGCTACATGCCGGTGGTTTTGATGCATCGCTGAAAGGAATCACGAGACCTCGCACAATAACGGAAGAATCAGTTTCATCTGGGGGGGTTTGTAACAGGGTTGGTGGAAGATCTGCTTTTCACCTTGTAATCAGCGAATACACACGAAAAAACACTCAACCCCTGAGTCACTGTCAGCTTCAGCCCATGAAACCTTAACCCCATCATCCAGAATCAGTATCAGGTGCGATGGGCCACAGGCGTATAGAAGTGCTCAAGACCAGATCTCTGAGAAGCCTTGGCAAATAGACTCTCAGTAATTACCGGGGGGACAAAAGGATGGCATCTGTGATGCGTCTGGCTGGGGTTGGGCTGGGTGAGGGGGTGTCGCGCCGTGGGAGGAGTGCACACATTTGTTTACGTCGGCATGTGGGAGGACGGCTGCGTCATCTGCCACTCACCTGTCATATGGGAACAGTTTGGCACCATCAGAGCTGAAATAGGGCAAGACAAAGCCCGATAGACTCGTGCAGTATTATCATTAGTATGGTTACTTCACCATGTTTCAAGCTGCGTCACTCCAGCTCTGGGAGGTACCATTTATATTAGGGAGCTTAATTACTGTCATTGTATTGGGTTTCTTATAGTGACTAACAGAAAGAAAACGGTAAATGTAGTCGACTGCACAGTGAGTCAAACAGGGTTATGGATGTAGACATTCTGGTAATGGTTTTACCTAGGAGATAGTTGTCTGCCCACACGGTTCGGGGGCAGTTGTTTGTAAATTCGTATTGGCTCAAAGGAGACCCTGTGTGATTGATATGTAGCGGTTCCAGAGTAATCTCAGTCAGAACTGTTTTTATTGATCTCGCCAATGCCATTGTACCAACACCTCCATTGACAGACATTTGCAAAGCACAAGTGCTGCAATCTCAGTCGGCTAAAAGGCTAAGAAAGATGAAGAATCGCCCCCATGGGTGATCTACCCTTTAAAACTTTGCGTCCCTGTTGCACTTTACACAAAGGGTCATCAGCATAAATATAACAGAACGCTGATGTAAATCGGCGGTCTCACATGGATCTCAGATAAGACAATGACTTCAACGTGATCCCAGATTCTACCTGCAGTTGCTAAGCAACATCTGCCTCCGGCCCCTGGTTCAGCCTCATTGGACGCCGTTTCTGACACGGCACCCTCGTCACTGGCTGACAGAAAAGTTAATAAACTTTAGTCAAGACCTCCCACTTTTTTAAAGACCCCCCCACCACCACCACCACCACAAAAAAAAGCAAATAAACTCAAGTGAGAATTCTCGTCAGTGACTGTCACAGGGTGCTAAGGCTGAGAAACGAGATCAGGAGTGAAGGATCTGCTTCAGAATGAGCACGTAAAACATACCGTAATAATAATATATTATATATATATATATATATAACAACAACAAGGCTCTGAAACTACAGCTATGAACCTAGTATATGGGAGAAAAGCTATGTAGAGTGCTCTGTATCTGTATATATGAGCTCTGCTCCTGGAAGTGAGGTGCTGGACTGGGTGACAGGGGTCCAAATGTGTGGTCAGGATAACGCTGCTTTTACAGGGCAGAGGATCGGCCTTGTATGCACTGCTCACAAAAATTAGGGGACATTTAAAAATGTTGTGTTCAGTACATTCGACTCGGGAAGAAAGGGTGCTTAGAAACACATTTGGTGCATGGTGATGCAGACACTGCGCACATCCTCTATGTATTTCCTACCAGACCTTTGACTGGACGAGAAATCCTAAAAAACAAACCAAACACAAGCGTTCGACTTCAAACCTGATGAAACCATAGAAACCTTGGAGATCAGGTGGGATAAATCGGCACTGTGCTGCAGTGGACTCCTTGGCTGCTGTTTTGATTTCCTAACGAGTTTCTCCCCCATTTCGGCTCTGACTCTCTCGGAGAGTGCCTGCTTCCTGGTAGCAGGTACAAACAGAGAAACGCCTAGAATAACCTCTCCTTTTACAGCAAAGGGACATCTAAAACAGTAGATACTCCGGTATAGAAAAGGCAGCAAAACCCCCACCCCTCTGTGAGAATCCCGGAGCAGAATAGGTTCTCAGCACCCTCTTGGTGTTCATATGAGGCGAACAAATGGTAGGGTGCTGTCGTAGGGTGCAACCTGTGTCTGTGGATGAAGGAAACCTGGTGCTTGAGGGTCGTGGTGGCTGAGGCCGCCATGTGCCTGACATCGATCGTTTGCTGAGACAGTTAAAGCAAAAGCAACAAGCAGCAGAGAATGCCAGACCGCGGAGAGGTGAAAGACCACAACTCGTATCTTTGCTGAAAGAAATCCCTGCAAAACCCAAAGCAACAAACCAGGAAACAAAGTCAACAATAACAGAAATAGGAGATAGGACAAAAAAAAACAAAACCAAGTCGAGAAGGAACCAGTGCCAAAAAGGATGACCCGAAAGATGTGGACATGGAAGAAATATAGAGAGCCACATCTCAAAGCCCATCCCCCAATACTACCCTCTTGATGGAACACACCATAATCCAATGGAACTGCAGAGGACTCAAGGCAAACTTTGCAGAAGACATTACACAACACTAAATCCGACAGCCTTCTGCTTACAAGAAACCTTACTAAGAATCCCGAACACAACACAACACAAAACGCCTGGCCAAGACCAACACCTAACAACCGGAGGCACAGCAATCCTTATCAGGCATAACATAATCCACAGCACAATTAAACTACAAACAGACATCCAAACAACCGCAGTCCTTGTGACACTTCACAAAACCATCTCCCTCTAAACAGACCCTGCTCTTCAGACATCCTCAGCCAACCACCCACTCCTTACATTATTATGGGCGAACCACAACATCCTATGGGGTAGTAAGAAGGCAAACCCTAAAGGTCTGTTGCATAGAGGAGGTTCTAACGACAAACAACCTTTGCCTCCTACATAATAGGGAAAACGCTTATCTTCACCCTGGACACTGAGTCTATTCAGCCATAGACCTTACCATAACCTCACCAGAGCTCTACCTGGACTCTGTTTGGGTAAAAACTGGAAGCCTTATGTGGGAGTGACCACTTCCCCATAAAAATAAAGCTGATGTCCAAAACCAAAACGCATCTTACACGGAGATGGCAGCTGAAGAAAGCAGACTGGCACAAGTTTAATCTACTTTGTGAAGGAAAACAAAGTCTACGATCAAGACGCAGCAAGCACGATGGAGATCTTCACCAATGTCATCATGGAGGCAGCTGCCCAGTCTATCCCAAAGTCAGTGGCTAAATCAAGAAGACCCAATAACCCATGGTTCAACAACGAATGCAGAATGGCAATAAAAGCCAGGAAAAAGGCAGTTAAGACTGATTCAAAACCATCTGCAACCATTTCTGCCACCTGAGAGCTCTACATCCGGATTCACTCTTAACCCTAGACGGAGAAGCCATAAAAGCTCATAAACCATAAAACGGTCAGATTCCTGGGATTACAACTAGACAGTAAACTATATTTCACCCCACACATACAACTACTCAAGACCAAATGTATGAAGATGCTCAATATCCTACAAGTCCTGGCAAACACAAGATGGGGCTCAGAGACCAAGCTACTAAAACAACTATACATCACCTTAATTCGATCGCGCTTAGACTATGGCAGTGCAGTCTATGGTGGAACCAGGCATTCCTACCTAAAACCATTGAACACTATACACCATGAAGGGCTCAGACTGATATTGGAAGCATATAAAACATCACCAGTTGAAAGCCTCTATGTGGAAGCAAACGAACCACCTCTACACATCCGGAGACTAAAAACAAGCCTGCAGTACACCATCCAAAAGGGAGAAATGAAAACCCAGCTCACCAATCCATCTTTGAAAACCAGTACCAGCACCTGTAGGAGTCCAAAACAAATGAGGTCAAACCTCTGGGACTATGCATCAAACTTTTTTTTAATAAACCCTCAACATCCCGGTAACACCCACCAAATACCCACTGATACCACCCATAAAGCTGAAGGTGAACTTCAGCCTAGCTAGACACTCAAAACAGGACACCCTACCAACATGCTACTTAAGCAAATTCATGACAGTCATTGAGATGCATCCAAACCACCAGATCATCTACTTAGACTGATCCAAAACTGACTTGCACGTAGGAGCAGCAATCTACACAGAATACCAGCAAAATATTCGCCTTCCCCAACACAGCTCCATCTTCACGGCGGAGGCTCATTCAAGTAAACCAGAAAAAGCACTTCCTGATATGTACAGACTCCAGATCCTGCCCACAAGCGTTACCGTTGCTCTAACCGATCACTCAATCATAATGGTCCTGTTGGCAACATAAAAAAGACTTAAGAAAACAAAATAAACACATCTCACATTGCTGTATACCCGGCCATTGCAACATTGCAGGCAACAAAAAAGCAGATGAATTGGCAAAGAAAGCAGCTGAGAAAGAAATTACCCAGCGCTACGTCCCACCAACGGACGCCCTCTGCGCAGTCAGATCACTCTGCAAAGTCACATGGGAAGATAAATGGAGTCACAACACGTCAAATAAGTTATTTAAAATAAGACCACAACTCAACAAAATCCCCTACACAGTACCCAACAAACAGACACAACCAAAACATCCTAACAAGATGGACACACTGCAATGACACACAGACTCCTCCTCCTGGGATAGGGAGGACCAGCCTGCCACAACTGTGGATCACCTCTGACAATAAAACACATCTTAATCAAATGCCGAACCATCGACCACATCAGAAGAACCTATCTTAAAGCCTATAACATAAAGGACGTCTTCGAACACAATAAGCCGCAAAGGATTTTGAGTTTTCTTAACCACCTTAAATATTAAAAATCAAATATAACGCAATAACAGTTAAGTAACTAGAACTAGCCTTCATGAGCTGGAATGGCAATAAACACAAACAAACAAATCCATTTCGGCTGCTGATCGTTACGTAGTTAGGCCGTTCCGACGGTCGTACCGCTGGCTGATACGTTCTCGGTAGGAAGCATGACTGAGGTTAAGATCCGTGACCCTTTGGTGTCAGAATGGATTAGTGCATCAAATGTGAGTCCGTCAGTGTGCACATGGTCTCAATTAGAGCTCGCACGTACTACGTCACCAAAAATATGTGCGCACTCTTTCTGATATCGCGCCTTTCTTGTTATCGCCGATAACAAAAAAAACGTTTTTGCTTAACCCGTTTAACCCTTTTCATTCCCCAGACCTTCAGAAAAAGCCATTGTCATCAGCAGGCTCTTACTTCTGAAGCGACCTACTAATAACTAAAAGCACAGAGCCATGCAGTCTCCACAGACCTCTGAATGGCTCAACAACTTTGCCATGACTAAGAAGAAGACCACACAAGTATCCCCTGAGTCAGGTACAACCTTAATTAGAGAGTTAATGAGTCACAGCACAACAACTGGAACTTCACGAGCTGTTCCAGTGGCCTTACACGACCTCACACATTCTTAACGCCAAGCAGAGGTTAGTCTCTGGAGCACTGCTGTAGTTCAGGTTGTTAAATCCCCATGTGGCGGGTCAGACGGACAAATCTGGGTTTGATTTGGGCTAGGGCCAAGCTCGGTGGATGTATAATGTCCTGATATCCAGTGAGGTCTTTAAAAAAACGTTTAACGTTTTAAAGGACGTACATAATAGCTCGTTATGGGGGAGTGCATAAGAAAATTGGTTTGTGACAAGCGTTCGTATCGGAACATTTCTGTCAGTCTTTGCTCAGTTAACGGTGAGGATGTGTTCTATTGATATGACAGTGGAGGTTCACTTTGAAACGAGTGTCCGATGCAGCATCTGGTGCGGGGGGGTTTGGCTGTCTATGGTGTGGCTCATCTCCTGCAGTTTTTCTCTTTATGAAAGTCGTAATTAGGGGTCTTGTATCCATAGTCAGGAGGTCTTCCTGACAAATCTATCTGCTTTCTCATTTGCTGAGAGAACACAATGTCCTGGGATCCAACATAATTAGAAGTTGTACCTTTCTCTGGTTAGTGTTTGTAATTGGTCTAGGATAGTGCTGTAGTCGAGCCGAGGCAGGACCACAACTTTTAGTAGTCTAGTAATGATTAAGACCAGATTTAAGGTTTTTTTTCTTTTTTCTTCATGCAATAATAATATCTATATATCTCACATTTTTGACATTATTTAATTTAATTGTTATTAATAGTTAAATTCTACAGTTAATACAAACGTAACATTTTCATTTTAACATCTAGGCCATTCAAGGAGGACGGCTCCCTTTTTCAGTCTTGGTCCTTCCAAGGTTTCTTCCTTCCACATTCAGTGAGTTTTTCCTTGCCACCTTCACCCTAGGCTTGCATAACTTGGGATTGGCCTTTTAAGATAATATAGGATTGTAAAGCTGCTTTGAGACAATGCGCCGTTGTAAAAAGCGCTATAGAAATGATATTTAGATTTAAATTTTTTAATAAATGGAGAGGAAAGCTAGATTTCAAATTGTTATATACTGCTCCATTGTTTAAAAAAAAAGAAAAAAAAGAAATCTATATAAATCAGTTTAACTTTGACTATATAGCTTAAATCTATTATTAAATTAATATATTATAGGCTTACTCAAACTAAGAATGTAACGTTAACGAATGTAAACGTAATCAGAAATGCCACAAAGTTACCTGAATATAACCAGCAACATTCATTCTATACATTTTTATTATTCAATGTGTAAACATCATAACATTTATTCTGCACTCAAACAAAAACGACCCTAAACTATACGAACTAATTAAAGCGAGCGAAATGGTAAAAAAAAAAAATGCGCTTACAATCTTAACGTCAGGCTATTCCGAATAAAACGGGTTCACTGATTGGATCGTGAGCGAGAAGAGCAGGAACTTGTTAATTTGTTGCAGATAAAACCATTGAGGCTGCTCTCAGGCTGTTAACCGAAGCTCCAGAAAGAATTGGTTTGCTAAGTTCGGTGTGTAAACACACGAGTGAACTGTACAGAATCTCACCCCAAGCTTCTCCCCCAAAGGAGAACAAAGGAAGAAAACCCAGCCGCCTGCTGAGCAGCTAAGCCTCAGGTCTGTTTGTTGACCCCGTGCCATGTTACTTTTATGAAGGTGGTATCGGTTTTCACATGATGCATGGCTCAGTTCCATCGCCACATAGTGCACAGGGATTAAAAGATTTATCAAAACAGCTTGCAGTTGAAACAGGTACAATGACAGACGCTAGAAACAAATTACAAAGCAAGCTTTCGTGGCTTTCTTCAGACTGAAAACTGAGTATCAGTAACTAAACACAATCATTCCAGCTTTAATCCTGAGTTAGTGGAAGAACTAACACTTTATTTGGACAGAGAATTTTAGCTCCATTATAAAAAAATGACTGTACATATTTAAAATCAAACACAGCTACACAAAGTCGTCTCAGATCTCCCCACCATGTCCAGTACGAGAGAGAGAGAGAGAGACAGAGTTAGTGAGTGAGAAAGAGCGCGACATGTTTATTAAATTTACACGTGCAAGTGGTTATGGTTGACAGATTTCACATTCTCTTGGTGACTTTTTTGAACAGGGCAGTAGGGCCGAGTAGGGTCGGTTTGGATTTACGTGGGCCCAGGAGATGGAGACTTCCCTCAGACACACTGCGCACCACGCGCCTGCTCGGCTCGTTCTCCGACGATGCTAAACGAGGCAAAAAAAACAAAAAAAACAAACAAACAAAGAGAAAATGAATAACATCCCAAACATCCCATCCCAAACAATCGGCCTGTGGTAGCCTAGCGGTTAAGGCACTGGACTCTGGACCAGAAGGTCCAGGGTTCAAATCCCACCTCTGCCAAGCTGCCACAGTTGGG
>JAUZST010012344.1:0-11496 GCA_034779995.1 Parotocinclus haroldoi
TTTGCCATCTCCACATCATTGCATTCAGTTTTTATTCACAATTTGTTTAGTGTCCCAACTTTTTTGGAATCTGCTTTATACTCTCACTTAGGTTTCTTTATCCCACTACACCTGTTTGACGGCTCATTAGTGCAAATTTCTAATCAGCCAATCACATGGCAGCAAGGCATGGAGACAACAAGATGATCAGCTGAAGTTCAAACCACACATCAGAATGGAGAGGATTGTTGATTTGACTGACTGAATGTGGCATTATGGTTGTTCGTGGTTGAGCTGGTCTGTGTATTTCAGTAACTGCTGAACTATTGTATTCCTTGTAGACATTGGTAAAAGGAGAATGTCTGCATGTGTTTGAGCTGCTATAAAGGCATCAGTAAGTCAAATAACCACTCGTTATAACCAAGATATACAAAAGAATTTCTAGATGGGCTACAGCAGGAAAAGACTCCTAAGAACAGGCAACTGAAGCCACAATCCACACAGGCTCTAAATAATTGGTCAATATATAACCCCAATTCCAATTAAGTTGTTACGTTATAGTAAACATAAATAAAAACAGAATGCAATGATTTGCAAATCCTGTTCAACCCATATTCAATTAAATACACTACAAGGACAAGATATTTAATGTTCAAATAGACATTATTATTTTATGAAAATATTCATTCATTTGGAATTTGATACCTGCAACATGTTTTAAAAGAGTTGGGACAGGGCCAACAAAAGACTGGGACAGTTGAGGAATGCTCAAAAAACACATTTGGAACATTCCACAGGTTAGTTTCATGATTGGGTATAAAGGAAGCATTAAAAACCGACATCATTCTGTAACGGATTTTACCACATGGGTTCAGGAACACTTTAGAATACCATAGTTAGTGAACACGGTTCATCCCTCCATCTACAAGTGCAAGTTAAATCTCTACCATGAAAAGCAAAAGCCAAATATTAACAACACCCAAAAACACCGCCTGATTCTCTGATCCTGAGCTTATCTGAGATAGACTGACGCAAAGTGGAAAAATGTCCTGTGGTCTGATGAGTCCAAATTTCAAATTGTTTTTGTAAATCATGGACATCATGTCCTCCGGGCCAAAGAGAAAAAAAGGACTGTCCGGATTGTTATCAGTGCAAAATTCAAAAGCCAGCATGTCTGATGGTATGGGGGTGTGTTAGTGCCCCTGGCACTTGGGTAACTTGCACTTGGGTCTATGAAGGCACCATTAATGCTGTAAGGTACATACAGGTTTTGGAGCAACATATACTGCCATCCAAACAACGTCTTTTTCAGGGACGCCCCTGTTTATTTCAGTAAGACAATGCCAAGTCACGTTCTGCACGTCTTACAACAGTGTGACTTCATAGCAAAACAAATGTGGGTACTAGACTGGCCCGAACATCAATGGAGTAACTGTTGAGCAACTGAAATTGTACATTTAGCAAGAATGGAAAATAATTCCACCTTATTCAGTGTCCTAACGCTTATTGAGTGTTGTTAAAAGGAAAGGTGATGTAACACTGTGGTAAACATTCCTCAGTTCCAACTCTTTTGAAACGTGTTGCAGGCATCAAATTCCAAATGAGTGAATATTTGGAAAAAAAACAATAAAGTTTATCCATTTGAACATTAAATATCTTATCTTTGTAGTGTATTCAACTGAATATGGGCTGAAAAGGATTTGCAAATCATTGTATTCTGTTTTTATTTATGCTTTATACAGCCTCTTAACTTTATTGGCATTGGGTTTGTAAGATTGGAACTGTTGAAGCATTTGGGTGGTAGGGTCAGAATATACAAAGCATGGAGTGATGTTGGTGTAATGGTGTGGGGGATATTTGTTTGCACACTTTGGGCACGTTATCACCTACCTTAATGCTTGAGCAATATTTAAGCTCCACAACTTATCTGAGTGTTGTTAGTAACAAATGTCCTTTTCTTTTATGACCAGTTTTCCATATTCTGATGGCTACTACCAGCAGGATAACTCAGGATCCATCTAAAGATTATAGTCCCATTTGGATGCAGATCTCTCTGATTTTACAAATAATATCACTTATAATGATAATAATGATCATAAAAGGTGTTTTAGACCACTGCTATTTGTCACAGATCTACAATGTGAATGAAAGTCAATCAGAGACATTCTAAATCTACAGATGGAGGCTTTAGAAAGACACTTTAGAAAAACACTATTTAATTGGACTGGATACAGAGTGTATAAAGTATTACTTTATATTTATGTATGCAAGAAATATACAGGGTGAGTCAAAAGTGACAGGACACATCGCATGCTGTGTTGTGTACTGCCGTCTTTGGACGACCATTATGTGAATTCTAGTCCACAGTAGCGGTTTCTCTGAATTTGGCTATAAGGGATGCAACAGTGCTGTGTGAAACTGGTAGCCTTTTTGGGTGTCGGTTGTTGAAGTCTGCTGCGATGACACAGCAAAAAAAAGTTTTAAAGTTTCTGTTTACTTTCTGAAAACTTTTGAACCACAAGAGATATTGTAATCTTGTTGCCTTAAAAACTGGAAAAACTTGCACTTGATCCAAAATGTTGACCTTCAAGATGACAACCATGTTCTGGACATAGTCTAAAAGAAGATAGGCTCCCTTAGCCATTGCTTGCTGGGGTATTTGGAAATATAATTTTTCCTTTTGTTTCTGAAATGAAAGAGAGTCCTGTGCCTTGTGACTCCTCAAGCACTTGGAGCCCTGTGTGGTGTTGTTCCTGCCCTGCCCTGCCTTGTGTTGCTGGTTAGGCATTGGCTTTCCTGCGACTCTGACTAAGAACAAGCGGAGAGAAATGAATGAAGACACAGCATATACTTGGAGTTTCTGTAAATAGTGAAGTAGTAAAATAGTGAATTCATGGAGGGTCTGTGGTTAAGGTACTGGACTATGAACCAGAAGGGCCAGGGTTCAAATCCCACCTCTGCCACAGTTGGGTCTGTGAGTAAGGCCCATAACTCACAGTTACTTGGATTGTATAGGACTGTATATCGTTATAGATAAGGATGTCTGGTAAATGATATATGTTAGAGGTGTGCCATATCATTTGTGATAATACCATTAGAATTTTTTAATGATACAAAACATCCATACTGTGATATTCCAACCTCTTTACGTAATGCAATTACACAGAATATTACATTACATTTACATTTCCAGCATTTAGCAGACGACCCTTATCCAGAGCGACTTACAACTCATACAGTCTTACAATTCAAGCAATTTGTGGGTTAAGGGCCTTGCTCAAGGACCCAACTGTGGCAACTTGGCAGAGGTGGGATTTGAACCCTGGACTCTGGTCCAGAGTCCAGTACCTTAACCGCTAGGCTACCACAGTCCCAGAATATGGTATTACATGACTCAAATTAATTTTGCGGTTGTCCCAAAAAGGGGAGTGACTTTGGTAGTGTAGATGTGACTAATAAAAATATCAGGTGTACAACAAACTACAGTGATTTGTAAGCTATGCAAAAGGTCTGTAACAACAAAATGGGTTCTTCTAATATGTTCTAATAAACCACTTCTAATATGTTTACCTCAAGCAGAATTACGCAGCTGAGTACAAAAATCTAAATTCCAGGAGGTGTTAAATAAATTTGAAGTCTAAAATATATATATTGTAAAATATATATTGTTGCAATTGTATGTTGTTTAATTATATCGTTAAATATATAGTTATAGCAAACGTACTATAAAATATCGTTTCCATAATACTGACTAAATGCTGATAAAGGGCCATATCACCCACCCCTATATTTATATATATACACACACACACACCAGCATCACTCCAGACTGTAATTCAGGTTATCTTTAGTAAACATAATCAACTACAGACACCCCCGATACAAACTGATTGACATCTTGGATTTTTCTCCTACGTTGAGGTTGAAGTTTCAAGGTTTACTCATGATTCGCAAAAACAAAAAACCTAATAACCAAGGGGAATGTAGAAACTATATTGTCAGTCTGATTTTCACATGATTAACAATCCCTTTAAGACAATATTTATCGGCGGTCTTATTTCACCCTCCCCTCTTTCCTGCAGAGTCTGCCTAGACTCAACCTCGCCTTTAAACCCTGTTGTCGAATCACAGCTAGGCAGGAGAGATCTGCCTTTTACCGTTCGTTTATATTTATGAAGGCGGGAGCATCGAGCATAACCTGAATTATTCTTATTTATATAATAATAAAGTGTCTGGGAGATGTAGCGACGATCGAATGACGCTCGGAATCGGATTTCAGAGGTTGCATTTCGCTCTCTTTTAATGAAAAGACGCGAACGAGGACCTCTGCCTTCCACCGGTGCGGTTTGTTAGAAGAGGAAGCACGCGATGTCGGATCGCTCTGCGTTATCGCGATGAGAGGCCGTGAACGGCTCGGGTTAAAAATCGAGGAGATGTCGCGCTTTTTGCGGAGGTTCGTTTATCTCGTGTTGTTATACCCGCTTTCCAAAGGCTTGCAGGTACGCTTTCTATTTATCTTTCTCATATCCTCTCTGTGCCATTGTAAGATTATGGATATTAAACAAATCGTAATTAACTCGTGTCCTAATATTGTCATGGAACTACGCAATGCAGGCTGCTGTTTTGTTTTGTTGTGTTTTATATTACAGCATGACCAACAAATAAAAGCCGTAATTTGAGACTATATTGGGCACCTCTAGGCAGGATCTCATTTAGTTACACAAAGATCTGAAAATCCGTTAGCAGTATGTCAATGTCAGTATCACAGAGCTTTAGTCGTAGTTTAGAGGACGGGCTGTCTCTTGATATCGGGCCATTTTAAGAAGGACATTTAAAAGGGCTTTATGGATGCAACGTGGATACCTGTTTCAAAATCTGTAGCCTTACTCCAAAAGTTCAGGTTGCGATGTTTTATTCTGGTGACTGGGGCTGCATGGGAGGCCTTTGACTTTATCCTGATGTTGTGAGTAATCTGATCAGTGGTTAAGTGAGCATTCATTCATTCATTCATTCGTTCATTCATTCATTTTAATTTCTGATTAATCCAATTTGGGGTTGATGGGTAGCAGGGCCTAACTGCCAGCACAGGTTGAGAAGCAGAAACCGACACTAGGCAGGGTACCACTTCATTGTAGGGTACATGCACATCTGGAACACTTCAGAGGCACCAGTTGTCCTAACACTTTAAACTAGAGTACCCAGAGGATATCAATGCTGATAACGTGCAAACTCAACACAGATGGTGGCCAGGCCAGGAACTGACAATACGGTGTCTGGAGCTGAGAGGCGACATCACTAAGCATTGTGCTAATGTGTCATTCGGGGACATACTTAATGAGACATGACCTTCAGTCCTCCACTAGATGATCTTCTCTATTTGGACCTACATCATAGCCTATATAACTGCTGGCAGCAGATGTTGTTGAAGGCACTCTTTTACCTCTTTATACTAATTAATGAGGTGTAAGAAATGTAAAAGTTGACTATATCATATCATATGATATCACATCACGCCCGTTCTACAAACTTTACACTGATTACCAATCCACTACAGAATCCAATATAAACTCTGCCTTCTTACTCACCAATGTCTCCATGGAAACGCTCCACATCTCAAAGAGCTTCTTACCCCGCGCACTAACTCAACACATCTTCGGTCAACCACCACTTATTGCCTTCAACAGCCTCGGACTAAACTCCGGACTGTGGGACTATGGGAGACCGGGCTTTTGAAGCTGTTGCTCCTCATCTGTGGAATATGCCCTCATAGACTCCCTGAGGGCACCTCAGAGCGTGGAATCTTTCAAAAAAACAACTAAAAACTTTTCTTTTCAAAAAGTTGTTTTATGTACTTGTTTTTAATGATTGTCTACGATTTAATTTTCTTTTATATTGTTGCACTTTGAGAGTTCTTTGAAATGTAAAGTGCATTATAATTAAATTTATTATTATTATTATTATTATTATTATTATTATTATTACTTTAGGCCATGTCAGTTTTCTTCTTTGCGGTGGGCTTGAAGTTTTGCACAAACTGTTTCTCGTTGGTTCTTACAGTACAGATAAGCACTGTTTAACAACTGCATTGCATTCTGGGTAACATGGGCGTCTTCTGGATGTTACAAAGTAATTTGGACACTTTGCACATAGTGATACATTTTAATTAATTAAAACATTTACTAAATTACTGTGAAATGCAGTAACATAACATGCCAAATACAAAAAACAACAGGTTTTTTCAAGCCTGCATTCTCTTTTCCTTCAGCGAGTGTTCATTGTTCACTGAACTTTTGAGGTTTCTGTGATTCTGCCGTGAGTAAGACATTCGCACATTGGAAAAAATAAAGCACACAGAGAGAAATGACTGCATGCAGTTACTTCACAGGCTGTTCGACACTGGCCCCTGCCACAAGAAGACAAAACATGGATTAACTTGCTGCTCTATAAAAAGGCTCTTGGGGGCTACTTGAGTACTGTACCTTTTGGATCGTTGACTGCTAGACACATTTGCCCACAGTCAAGTCTGTAGATAATACTATTTTCTGGACCTAGCGGCCCAGCTGGTCCCATAAATGTTTGATAGGTGATAAATCTGGTGACCGGGCAGGCAAGAGAGGGAGGCACTTGCTGTGTGTGGCAAGCATTATCCTGCTGAAAAATGCCAGTTAAAAGCCCTGCCATGAGTGGTAACACATGTAGACACAGGATGTTATATAATTATATAATCAATTTTGTTTTATAATTAAGATTATTTTATATTTTTTACTACAAATTTACATTTTATTAACAATTTATTTATTTTAAACGAATTTTGCTATGATTTAATATACATTTAGTATTTGTTTAAGTAACATCTAGGGATGGGTCCCCTGTTGAGTCTTGGTCCTCCTGACTTTTCTTCCTACCATTTCAGGGAGTTTTTCCTTTCCACTGTTGCCATAGGCTTGCTCAACTTGGGATTGGCCTTTTAAGATAATGTATTACTGTAAAGCTGCTTTGAGACAATGCTACGTTGTAAAAAGCGCTATATAAATGAAATTGAATTGAATGTTCTGCAGTTATTGGTAATCTGTTAGTTTCCCCTGTATTACTATTGCTGTAGTATGGATTCTCAGATCATCACACCAGCAGTAGGTGCAGTGTTGCGCTTCAGCAGGCAGGATTAAAGCATTCTGTTGATCCCACCTCTCTATTGGTGATCTGCCGGGGCTGAACATTCTATTCGTTGTGTGTGTGTGTGCCCTAACCGAACCACTGCCCTTAACACTAACAGCCTGGAATGGGTAGATGGTGGGTAAAAAAAAACAAAAACATCCTGGTTCTCTTATGATGCGGTCGGTCTCAAAGTCTGCTAACTGGTCAAAATGTCTTTGAGCGTGTTGTAGTGGCATGTCTAGCAGTCATCAATCCTCACCCTCTGTAATCTGTAATCCCCCACATCTGTAATCATTTACATATCTGCCTGCACCATAACTGCATGCCAAGGTGTGCTGCAGTCTGACATTTCTAGCTTGCTTTATGATTTTAATCAATTAGTGTGGGTCACAGGACCCAGCTTATCACCCTCCTACTGACCACAACCACCTGCTTGCCCCCTGCTGCCCTCCTGCCTTTAGTGTCTTCATTTATAAAAAAACAAAATCTGGTCATACTCATGTACATTTAGACGCAAATGAATACATTTCTTTAAAAAGCGGCAGAGGTATCTTGGTGTTGCGTAATCATTGCTGTCGTCTCAGAGCTCCACAGACCTGATGCCTAGTTCTAGAGTGAACTGGTAGAGATGTATCCACTGCATCCACCATATCTGTGCCACCCCTGGTCTAGATCATAATGCTTAGCTTGAGTGAAGTAGCATGGCTGTAAACGGTCATTTTATTAAGCGACTTTCTTCACTGTGGTGCGTTACTCATTTCTGGTCTGTCCAGAATGTTTATCCATTAAATTATCCATGGAGCAGTGTCCATTTTAAAATAAATAAATCATTTTAGAATGCTTATGTGTAATAATGTATACTTTTTCTTTTATTTATTTAGGGTTGTGCATTGAAGGATACTTTTTGTCTTTTAATTTTTATGGTAAAAGTCTTGCGGTGTATATTGTTAATAGGACATAAATTTTTGCTTAATAATGACATCAGCAGAAGTAACGCTGAAACAAAATGGAGTGTAAGGAAAACATTCCAGCTGTTGCTTTACTTGTCTTAAAGCCAATGATATTATCAAAATCCTAGCACGCAAAAGATGTTGCTGATCTGCTCGTTTATTAAAACACCTCTAAATGCATGAATACTGCACACCATCAAGGACTCCGATTGATCCTGGGAGAATACAAAAAAGCACTCATAAAATCCTCTACATATTTGGAGAGAGAGAATAAGCCTACAGTATGCCATCAAGATTTAAGGGAATAAAAGCCAGTTCACCAGTCCCTCTTTAAACACCATGCCCACCACCATATATGAGACCAAATGTGATCGGACACTAGCTCTCTATATGAAAACATTCCTAGAAGCACTAAACGTCCCAAAAAACATTACCAAATGTCCCCTGATACCTCTGTGGAAAGTTATACAACCTAAGATAATTATCCAAAACAGGGTACTCTCCCTAAACCTACTGAAGTCAGTATTATGGAAATCTATAAAGATCTAAAACAGAACTACATGTAGGAGCAGCAGTGTTTCCATCAAAGTACCAAAACTGCAAACGCCTCTCACAACACAGCTAAGCCCAACCATACACCTGGCCATGAATTACAGTGGGTACGGAAAAAATATTCAGACCCCTTTACATTTTTCACGCTTTGTTTCATTGCAGCCATTTGCAAAAATAAAAAGTTCATTTTATTTCTCATTAATGTACACTCAGCATCCCATATTGACAGAAAAAAAATCAGACATATAGATATTTTTGTGAATTTATTAAAAACAAAAACTCAAATATCACATGGTTTGGGATGACCAGATCTCTTCCTAGACCTGTGCCGTCCAGCCAAACTGAGCAATCATGGGAGAAGAGCCTTAGTGGGAGAGGTCAAGAAGAACCCAAAGATCACTGTGGCTGAGTTCCAGAGATGGGAGAAAGTTCCACAAAGTCAGCTATCACTGCAGTACTCCACCAGTTGGGGCTTTATGGCAGAGTGGCCCGACTGAAACCTCTCCTCAGTAACATAAAGCCTGCATAGACTGGTTGCAACTGAAAGAAAGAAGAATGCGGCCAAGTACAGTCATATCCTGGATTAAAACCTCTTCCAGACTGCTCAGGACCTCAGACTGGGCCAATGGTTCACCTTCAACAAGACAATGACCCGAAGCACACAACCCTCTGGCCCAGCCAGAGCCCTGACCTAAACCCAATTGCTCATCTCTGGAGAGACCTAAAATGGCCGTCTACCAACATTCACCATCCAACCTGACAGAACTGAAGAGGATCTGCAAGGCAAAATAACAGAGAATCCCCAAATCAAGGTGGTAAAAACTTGTTGCATAATTTCCAAGAAGATTCATGGCTGTTTTAGCTCAAAAGGAGCTTATACTAAATACTGAGCAAAGGATCTGAATACTTATGAATATGTGATATTTCAGTTTTTCTTTTTTAATAAAATTGCTACGTAAATAAAGTTTCTACGTATTTTTTCTGTCAAGATGGAATGCTGATTGCACATTAATGAGAAAAAAAATTAACTGAAGTGATACATTTAAAGAGGTCTGAATACTTTCTGTACCCACTGTACAGTCAGATAATCCCACACAAGCGTTTTCTGATATGCACAGACTCCAAATATTGCCTGCAAGCACTGTTATCCCTTTTAAACTCCTCACCCCATGATTATAGAGCTCCTAGCTAACGATAACGATCTCAGAAAATAGAGAGTTTGCATCACATTTTGTTGGATCCCCAGCCATTGCCACATCACAGGCAATGAAAAAGCAGATCTAGAAAAGAAGGCTGCCAAAAAAAACGATTACCTGGATGTTCTCACCACCAAACACCCAAGTAGGATGGGTCGATTAAAAAAATGTTTTACATTTTTTTTTCTTTTTGTAAAAGCACAATATGTGGAGCAATGGAATCACGTCAGTCTACACAAAATCAACCAATTGCTCAAGAGGATCCCTGCTCGTAATCCACTCAAAAGACAAGCAGCCGTATAGATGCATGCTGGGATGGTGTATAAATCACTCCGCCTTGACACTCGGTACCTGCTTCTTGAGGAAGATGTGTCATGAGTTGTAATGGCCACAAATCACATACCCAACTTTAGTTAGGCATTATTCAGTTAGGTAACTGACATGAGGTGGACAAGGCGAGTCCACACTGTAGGGAATGGCTAAGATGTTTATTTTAATTTTTATTTACATCACTGACTTGTACATCAGTATGTGTTAGTAGCGAGTGTTTTTTTTCATTATACATTAGATGTGAGTATGACCTATAAAACCCTCCAGTTCGCTCGCTAATTGCTCTTTCCTTCTTGTTTTTCATCTCTCTGTCTCTCGGTTTAGTTCCGATTGATTGCAGTGAAGGTGAAATACTTGGTGGTAGCATGGTTTGGAGTGTTGGTGGCCAGCTGGGTTATCTACATACAATACTCCTCCTACTCCGAACTCTGCAGGGGCCAAGTCTGTACCATGCTCATCGTAAGTTACCTCATGCACGCCTGTCACCCATACTCACATTAAATTACTGTAACAATATAATCCATGGAGCCAGATCTTAAAATGAAGCCAAACCTACATAAATAAGGGTAGTGTCACCCCATAGACTTGTTGTTTATAGACTCACCCCACCCCTCTAATGAAGGTATGATAAGAACTGCTGAAGAACCTAGTCATAATTTGGTAAGGGCAGCACGGTGGCTCGGTGGGTAGCACAGCTGCCTCACAGCAAGAAGGGTTCATTCCAAGGGTGGAGCGGCATGGCTCCTATCTATGTAGAGTCATGTCAAAGGTGCGTGCATGAATGCCCAAATGAATATAATTAAATGCAAACATAATTATTTGCATTATTAATCAAGGTCTGAAAACACTTTTTCTTTAGTTTGACTAGCTGCCACTGACAGTGATTAAATGCACTTGTCCATGGTGCATATAAATATTTTTCTTTGGAATTTGTCAGTAGAATAAAACGACAGAATAAAACAAACACGTTTCCATTCTCTCAAACACATACAATACCTACAAATAGTAAAACTAGAGAAACGACTAAGATTTTTTCCAGAGCTGTTTTAGCCATTTTTCCCACGATGGGTCACAACGGAATTAAATGAACTTTTTACTAATTAAATGTTGTGTGTACACAAAATATTCTATAATATTGAAGTTAAAAGTCACTTTAGCAAAATTATTCTCACACAAATAAAGTTGTGATTGCATATGTCACAGCATTTTGAAATTCACAATAACTAAAGAAAATAGCACTGTTAAAGCCCTGTGTAAATGGGAGAAATTCTTTGGTATAACGGTATGTCAAAAGTAACTCACACAAAATATATATATTAAAAAAATTTATATAT
>JAUZST010012345.1:0-11495 GCA_034779995.1 Parotocinclus haroldoi
AGAGAAGCGGTGATTAGAAGGAGGGGCTGAGCGAACGAGGGAGAGAGAGAGAGAGACGGAATCGGGATTCCTGACACATGTAAATTGGGGTTATGTAATAATAAAAGAATTATATGAGAATATAGACTGGCACAATCAAACCTGCATCTGGTCTGTAGCTACATTCATGTTTAAATGACCAGAATTACTGAATTCTTAGGAAAGTACGACATCAAAGGTCAAATGGTTATTGGTAAAAAGCCCAACAAAAAGTAACTAACAAAAATGGTATTAGTATTCAAAAAAGCTTTTTTTACTGAAAACTTTTTTTTATTCAATAAATACGTCAAACAACTTTCATTATGAGAAAACTAGATCTGTAAAATAATATGATGAAAAATATTATTATTCCTACTATCGTATGACGACTGTTTGGCTGTATTTGAGATCTTTTTACTTACAGACTATTAGGAACCCTACATCGCACTCCCGAGCAGCCTGTTTTTGTCCCCGTCGCTGTTCGCCATTACAGAGCGATTCCTAAGAGTTGATTTTATCATCCTGCTGACTAACGCCATGATAACGAACACCTGGGGTCTCCACTATATAAGTACTAATCCCCGGCTCTGTTCGTTGCCACGTCACCGTCATTTGATTGCTTGCGCTTTGGCGCATTCGTGATTTTCTTAACTCTTTTAAAAATAGATATCCCAGAGCTCACAGAGCTGACGGATGTGTACGGGGGAAACCCTTTGGACGGCTGCGCTGTGCATTTGAAATGCGCCCCAACCTGGCTTGTTCTCATGCTCACTGCATGCTCGAGCTCTCGCTCACCCTCTTGTGCACATTATGAATAAGATTTCCTTATAAAAGTAGGGAAACTATTAAAGATGTAAACTAACATTGGAAACTCTGAAATGCAGGAATGTATGTTCATTAACAAATGAAATTAAGCCATCCAGACAAAACATGGAATATTAGAGATCCTTACAATCTGCAATGAAAAAAAATTTAATATAAGATACACTGAGCTTTTTCAAATTCACATTTTCATGTTGTTACTATTTTGGATTTAGAGCTTTATGGGGTTGTATTTAATGTGTATTCCTTAAATGTGTAATTCCATTTAGAATACACAAAATTAATTACTTAGCACAGGTATGTTTTGTATGAATTTTTAAAATTCTGTATATAGTACACAGACACAAACACACAGTGTGACCTCTTAGTTAAAACGCACCCACACCAAAAATTTCACAGGAATTGTGATTTGCAGAAAAAGCTGTTAATCCAGTTTACCTGCTGCATATTTTAGTTCCATCCCTTTATAAAAGTGAGAGATGCTTCTGTTCTTCAGGTCAGTGCACCAATCTGCTTCAGTCTGCAATCACAGTAAGTCATCAGTTGATTTTACTTCTATTGATATCAGTATCTCTTTCTGTTTACTCTCTCTGTAAGATGGTCAGAAAAAAAGTCCAGCACAGTCAGGATTCTGTAAAACAAGCTGAGCAATGCGGTCGGGTCCATGAGGCGGCACTCAAACGTCCTGTTTATTTTTGTACAATACATAAAAGTTACCCTTGTTATGTAAATTAAGTTCTGTAAAGCAACCTTGGGTTTTGTGGAAGGCGCTATAGAAGTGTAACCTATTATTATTATTATTATTATTATTATTATTATTATTAATAGTAATAATAATAATAATAATAACAATAATAATAATAACTCTGTGATATTTAAATACATTCATACGGAATACACTATTTAAAAATGTACAAAAATAAAAAATGATTTTTATAAAAAATATAGTTAATTAAACAAGTTATTTCATACTGAATATACATTAGAATTGTAGATAAAAGGCTAATTCTCTACTCTGCTGTAACACAGTATGCTACAGAAGGGATAAGGCTTATAAAAGTAAGATTAGTTTAAAATACACAGATACAGGTAGATAAAAGTAAGAAAAGAACTAAAAACCCATTAAGAATTAAGCAATAAAAATGAGATATTTATTAGGGTAATTGCATTATTTGTTCATGTTACACAAACAAGATGTGCTGGTAACACAAATATCAGCACTATGAGAACTCTGTTTTATTTTTTAAATAAGAATGTTAATGTATTTATCCGTCCATCCATCCATCCATCCATTCATATATTCATCCATCCGATATCTTCAGCTTAATCCAAACGGGGTTGTGGGCCAGTCGGCAACTCTGCGCACAAGGGTAGGAACAACCATAGATGGGTTACCAATCCATCATAGTACTTTATTTATTATAATAAATTACTATAAATTATTATTATTAACAAATTATTATTAACAATAATTCATTATTATTCATAACTATAAACAATAATTTCTGGGAATCATTAGAATCTTCTGTATTTTATGTTTAATATTATTTTTTTTCCTATTTTAAATGAAATGTAGGACATTTATATTATTAATTAAATATATTTAATATATAGTTATATAATATAGTCAGAACATTATCTTATGTAATTACATAATTACATTAAATTTTTTTTCTATTTTCTTATTTTCTCTTCTGCTTTTCATGTCAAGGTTTTTGCTACATAAATTATATAATAATGTATTGAAATGTACATACTTAATTGTTATATATTTATTACATATATTTTTTTTCAATAGAGATTAATTCCCTCTTAGCTCAAAACGAGCTCTATAATTCTCTTGTTTTCTCACTTTTTGTGTTATAGGTGCTGCCATCATGGGTCACTCAATACTGTGTCTTTTGTCTCTTCTCTTTATGAGTAAGTGCATTCTCTTAACATTCAAATTAAACAGTGGTTAAGAGATTAAATAATACAGTTTAAATTCATTTCCCCACTAATCTGATTTGTAAATATCTGCAAAATATCTATATTTAAAAAGTAGCAGCACATTACTGCTGGTTTTATGAGCTATATAAATAGCAGATCATTTCTGATATGATAAATTATACAATGTGTTATAATACAGTAATTAAAAACAGTAACCTGCTCACCATCTGATAACAAGTAAGAAACTGTTTAATTCAATAATAAACCATTTTTACTGTTAACTGTTAAGTATAAATAAAGTTTCTTACTTGATTTATTCCTTTTTTTTATTTTTCTTACTTATATTTAGACTTTTTGTTCATTGCAGACAGTATGTACCTGAGATATTTTTTGTTTTGTCTGGTGATCTGCATTTTATTTGTTTATTTGCAACACATTCTAAAAAAAGTAAGGATGAGGCAACTTAGAGCTCATAATTAATAAAACTAAATAATTATGTGATTTCAAACAGGTGATTATAATTGTAATGCAATGCTGAGTCCTTGATGAGAAAAGGTGGGCAGAGGAGCTCCAGTTTACCAAAAAAATGCATATTAATTAAATTTTTTAAAGAAAATGTTTTAAAACAATGAGAAGAGATTTGCATATTTCAGTCCTAACATATTATGATTTTAATAAGTTTGAATTGTCTTATTGGAAAATACAAGGAAGACCTTGTGAAAGATGCCAACCTTTTTGTACACTAATGTGCCAAGTGCCATTTGTGAATCCAACTGATTTTGCATTGCAGAGTTTGAAAAAGTTTTTATAAAGTAATCTCTTGCTCATATGGTTATATCAGCTATTGATTAATTTTGAAGATTGCTCCCTTGGCCTTTACACACCGACATTCCTCCCAATTTCTCTTAATCAATTAATTATATTATTCACTTTAGAGGGAGTAAGACATATGTAATATATAATTTGTTGTTAAAGATTTCATTAATTTTCTCATGCATTTAATGGAGAGAAACTGGAGAAAATCTGCATATCAGATATCAGACTCAACCTTTGGTGGATACTGTATTTGTACAAAATCATGATTAAGTCAAATTTAGTTTTTCCACCTCATTTACCTAACCTGCACCCATGGAAAATTTTAAAGGGTGTTTAATGTGAGGTGGAAAAAGAAATGGCAAACTAATCCTGCCGAAATACTTCATGGATCACATCGATGGAAGACAGAAATGTGTGGAGATCGATGGTCCATCAAGTCACAGAGAGTCGGCTGCGACTGTATGGTTAATACCATCCCATCTCAATGTGACCAAACAATAAACAAACTTTATAATGCATGGCCCTATTAAAGCTATTTTGTTTGTGTTATCTAAAATAACATACTATATTAATAACATATTCATCAACTTGTAGCCATTGTGTGATATTAGTTTATTTAAAAAAAATATTTTTAGCTTCATGTAAAACATTTGCATTTATAAAAGTAGTGGTTTCTTGCAGGTAACATTTCCCTGATCACTTCTCAAAGTGGGACTTTCAATGCTAGTTATGGAGCTTATGTGAAAGTTCAGCTTCAGCAACCGTTTGTATATGCTGGGGTACTGCACAATGAAATCTACGTAAGTACAAAAACTGAAACTTTTCTTATCATGTTCATTCATGTTTAGTTTTTTATTCTTTGAATCACTGAATCGTTCTTTATTCATTTGATCATGACTAAAAGTTAGTCTTCTCTCTTTCAGTTGGTCCGTCTTTGATACACATGAATTCCAATATAACTTATACAGTATTTGAAGATATAGATTTGACTAAGATTCTCTCTCTCTCATTCAGCAGATTAGTTTCTGATTCAGTAAACAATTTGGTCACAACTGAGAATCAATCAGGAAGATTTACACTGCTCACTAAAATTAAACGATATTTTACAATGAATCTGAAGCGTTTTTAAAAAGTAAAGAAGCATTTTCTTTTATTTAATTAAACAAGATCATCAGAAGAGGTAAACAGAAGCCATTGTTCAGTAGGGTGCATGGTCACCCAAGAATGAAAAAACACACTGACAGTGATGGGTCATGGACAGGATCAAATTATCCAGCAGTTCTTGTGGGATCCTCTTCATGAAATATCCCCTAATTTTTGTGAGCAGTGTAAATCTTTTTTTTTTTCATTGGATCATCTGAGTTCATTTAACAATATCTGTGTCTTGTGATGAATTCTTTATGACATTATAAACATGAAAATGATAAAGCCTTGGGTATTAGTTATTATAATTTATACTGAGATGTTTATTTTCTGTCATACTTATCTGAATTTCAAATTTTCTTTCCATAATATTTTCAAAACCTTTCTGTCTCAGATCAATAGGAAAGGATATTTGACCTTCGTTACACCCAGCAATGATACAAACAATCCCGACCCCTCTCGATACCAAAACGTCATCGCTCCATTCTGGGCTGACCTTAAAGTGGGAGGAGATATTACCTACTTTACTACATCTTTATCACCTACTTACCTTCAGATAATTGATTCAACTTTCCCAGGATTGAATTTCACAGCTTCTTTCATGTTGATCATCTCATGGAGTTTTATTCCAATCATAAATGTTCCAGGGGTAAGAGCTGCACTTTTGGATTCAGTGTGGATGTTTTAAACTGTTGTTATTAACACTGCTTTCTTTCTTCTGTTATAAGAATGCATCATTTGGAATAGGATTGCTTTCAGATGGTGTCTCCTTGTCTTTCATCCTTACCCAATATGCCAGCATTGCTGATGTTCCCTCAGAATCCTGGCTGGTAAGAGATACTTTGTAGAATGCTAGGGGCTTATTACCTTATTTTCTTTCTAAAGTCATTGGAATAATTTGCTAAAAAAACACACATGCTACTCATGTGCACTTTGACTTTTATATAATTACAGACATAAAAAACCCAGGATATAATTTGTTTGTCTGATCAACTTATTTTATTTGTTAACACACACCCATTCCTGCATTTAAGCTCTGCAATGAATAAAAAACAAGTTGGGATGGGAAAAAAAACACTTATGACATGATTCCAAACATCGGATGTCAACAAGTGATTATAATAATGATTTGGTACAAAAACAGTTTACCCAAAATGCTGAGTCTGAGAAGCAAAGCTGGGAGGAGGATATTCAGTAGTCTACAAATGGGTGATACAATTATTATAACATTTTAAATAACCCTCAAAGACAGACCGGAACTGATTTGCATATTTTAGTCATAACTTTTTCTGATTTGGCTTGTTTTGTTGAAAATGAATGCACGTCCTTCTGAAATTTTTTTTTTTTAATCTCAAAATAATTTGTTGCTCTAAAATCTTATTGTAATGTTGCTATCACAGAATTGATGACCTCTGCCAAGTACACTGATCCAACCTCATTCCATGACAGAGCCTGGCTTTTGTACTTGTAGATGATAATCATCTAGATGGTCCTTTCTGCTTTTGGTCTGGAATAAACAGCTTTCACTGTGTGATGGTCCATGCCTGATGCCTCTGAAGTGACATATGGACTCTGTGTGCTCTGGATCAAATACAGAAAGGACCATTAAAACAACGATCAGCTACATATGGGGCAAAGGTAGCTTTTAATTCAGTGACAACAGCATTAAAGCAGAAAAGTATATTGAGATTTTTGAGCAACACAAACATCTTTCACAAGAACATCGATGCACTTATCGATAAGACACCGCACAGATACCGTAAGAATTTACATTTGTTGACAAACTGGAGATACTCTGTGCACCTTTGCTCAATATAGAACCTGGATACTGCTTTTGTACCAAAACATTATTATAATCACTTTTTTTAATCATTTTTTTACCTGTCCCAAATTTTTTAATCTGTTACAGGCACTAAATGCAGATATAGATCGTTGTTAACAAATTAAACATATCTCTGGTTCATACTGTCTACAATTAAATAAAAGTCAAAGTAAAAAAAAGTTTTAATATAAATGATTCATACTGCACCATTTTTCTGATTTGGGGTTGTATTATGGAACATAATAACCAATACTGGTATAGAATATCGGTCTGATACTGTTCTGATACTGTATCGGTCTGATACTGTACTCACAAATCATCCCGACAGTAAGAATAGCTTGATACCAACAGTGTTTTCATTCCAACAGTGATTTCAAACTTTATTAAAGTAATATAACACATGACCGTTACAATTATTTTAATGTCATTACAAAAATTTTGTATGTTTGTGGGCAAAAATTATGCATTATTCACAACGCATTTACAGCAAACACTTTCTGTTTCTGCCTATTAACAAACTGTATACAAACAATTATTTGAAATTAAACATTATGATCCTTTTTTAAAATAAAGCATTTACAAGATTATAGGCTGTTCACCTTATTTGTTAGAGATTAACGTGGGTTAGGATTAACTAAAATGTATTAATTTATGAGATTACTCTTTCCACAGATAGAATGAATAAAGTAATGACCAATACATTTAGAGAAATTATAAATAATATATACCTTCACTTACATTTACAACATTTAGCATAGGAGCTTTCAACTGGTCTCAGCCCAGGACCTACAGTTTCTCATGGTCATTAAGTCGTGACCCAATTCATAGAATAGCTTCGAAAAACACATTTTAACATACAAATGCAGGCAAAGTGAATTTAAAAGAAATGTGTAAAGAAACTGAGGAGGAATATAACAACTATATTTATAAAAGTTACTAAAATAAAATTAAATATGAAATTAAATGAAATTAGCGGAGGCAGGTCCAACCACAGTGCAGGAGCTCCCTCCATCAGTTGGACAGTAGGAGACGATGTGCCTTCAAGGACCTCCCTCTCATTACATAATCAATTTTGTTTTATAATTGTAATTATTTTTTTTCTACTACTGATTTACATTTTATTAATAATTTGTTATTTATTTTAAACAAATTTTCCTATGATCTAATATACAGTTAGTATTTGTTTAATTAACATCTAGGATGGAGGATGGGTCCCCTGTTGAGTCTTGGTTCCTCCCAAGGTTTCTTCCTACCATTTTAGGGAGTTTTTCCTTTCCACTGTCGCCCTAGGCTTGCTCAACTTGGGATTGGCCTTTAGATAACGTATTACTGTAAAGCTGCTTTGAGGCAATGCTACATTTTAAAAAGCGCTATTTAAATAAAATTGAATTGAATTGAAATATAAAAACTGCACAAAATAAACAATGACACAAAATTAGATATTTCACTTCTCTGCATTCGGAGTACATCACTATGAAAGTGAGGAGGACCTACAAAAGTAACTACGATACATTTAAATATCAAAACTGCATAAAATAAATAAGGCTACAAAGCAAGATGTTTTTATTTAACCTGTATTTTTTGGAAGTTAGTGAGACAGTTGGGTATGTACTTTACTTTAGAGTTTCACAGTCTGGGGCGACAGTAAGACAAAGTTACTCTCAGATGATGCTCCGTGTTTGATTTGTTTCTCAGCTTTTACTTGATCTGGACCAAGGTAGAAAAGCCACTTTCACAATGATAGGTCATGCTGAATGATAGGATCGTTTTGACTGCAAGAGTGGCAAAACATGGGTACTCATCGCTGCACCAGAAGTGGGAAAGGCTTACATCGCTAAATCTCTTTTTCAGAGTCTGGTCACATGACAACCCCATCAACTGATGTTCTTTGTTGCTTGGTAACATGATGCTTTCCATGTTAACGCTGAGTTGCGTATCCAGGCATTAACGTTATTTCTGTGTCTCTCTATGAAGTAGTGGTCAAACTGAGCTTAAAGTTTATTAAGATTTTATTTTTGGAGTCATTTTTGGCCTTGGTTTCCAGATGCTGTGCTTCCTGGCAAGCCTTTGGAAACATGTCCAGTCTGTCTTTGGATAAATGATTTACCCAGAGTGTGATATTTTTCTTGCAATTTTGGATGACAGTTCAAAAATGTTGTCCTTTAACCTGCATAGACATGTGTAATGTGTTGAGATGCTCAAAAATATCAACAAGATGTGCAACAAGTGCGTGCCAGGTGTCGTTTGTCAAAATGTTCAGCATATGAGGATTTATTCTCTAAGAGGAAGGTGGTGAAAAATGGGTTTTATGAGTATTATTATGTTGTTTGCCCTCCAACTCCTGCTGCTACAACAGGATTTGTTTGTCTAAAAGCTCACTCCACTTGATTTTGGAACATGACTGTGAGTTTAGCTTCTGATGTTGGACAATAAGCCCTGGTTCACTTTTGGCATTCCATTGCATTTAGTTAAGGGTCTGAGTAAGCTGGTGAAGTCTTATGACTTGTTCGAAGATTTGTTGGAAACAGGAATGTATAAATGTATCATATTGAGAGCCAGTGAGGTATCAGTACAACCTATTCTACTGCCCACTGTTTGTCTACGCATAATCCAGAAATCTATGCTTTATATTATGAATGTGCAACCATTTGAACAAAAGGGAAAAACATCAAACTGTCAAAATACAAAAGTGTCTGAGAAATGAATGCCTTTTTTATTTATAGGCTGGTTATCGCACGGAGGGTCAAGATTTTGTGAAGGTTCCAGTTGTGAATACTACAGCGCTGTCAACATCTTCTAATACACGAATCCCTAATCTCTGGATTTTTAAAGTTTATGACAAAACTTCAGGTGAATTGATTTTCTTTATTACTCATTAGATTGACATTAAAATAAATCTTCTTAAACTGTGATGATTGGTAATCTTAAACTTTAACATTAGAGTGTATAAGAACACTGTTTTTTTAAACTGCTGGTTTGTAAAAATATCTTTAAAAACAAATCAATTTTATATAACATCACCTGGGGCAGTATGGTGGACCAGTGAGTAGCTCTGTGACTCTACAAAGAGTCCTGGGTTTGATCCCTGGATATTTTGTGTGTGAAGTTTGCATGCCCTTCCCTTGTCCCCTCGTGTCCTTAATCCAGGTGCCCCCTCCAAAGACCTGCATTAGGTTACCTAATTATGATAAATTGGCGACCAACCAGATTACATATGAATAATTTTGAAATAACCTTGTCTGTTGATGTAACCTTGTGTCTGTCATTTAATGATATTTGATGATGAAGAGTGACATTAAAAAAAGTAAATACTAGTGGGAAGCAATAACGCCAAAGTCACCTAACTCTTCATCAACAGTAGGAGGTGCTTCCAACAATGGTGGACAAAGTACACAAACCAAGAGCTTCAGTTAAAGTAAAGATAACAACCTAAAATATTTCCCCAGTAAAATTAGAAACCCTCCTCCTACAAAATGATTTGCCTTCATATGTAATTTAGCATTTTTATTTTCTAGTATCTTAGAATTTGTGAGCTTTTTAATTTTCTCTTTCCTTTTAGTTTTTAACGCTCTCTCAATATAGACTTAATATAATTTCACCATTTCCCTGGTTATGGATATGTGCGGATTTTTCGGAGAGATTAATCGGGCTGTACTTTCTCCTGTTATGGAGGATGATGGTTTGTGAATAATCTTTTAACAGAATGTCGTTAATTAGCACAAGCTCCAAACAAAGTGCACACCAAACCCTGATTGATTTCCTGCTTCCTTGCACACATAAGCCTAAATAAATGACCGATTTTATATAATGTAGTGGAGTAAAAAGTGAGAAAGTTTACTTTGAAAAAAAATAGACACACAGACACACACACAAACACACCTACACACATACCTGCTCTCTCTCTCACACACACACACGCACACGCACACACACACATTCACGCAAACATACCTACACACACTACTACCACCTCTCTCTCTCTCTCTCTTTCTTTCTCATACACACACACACACACACACACACACACAAACACACACACACACACACACACACACAAAAGTAGAGTGAATAATTCTATTTACTTAGTTATTGTTTAACACTGAAAACCAGTCGAACTATAGATTAATCAATCGCCTTCAATATCTGTCCTAAATGAACATGAGAAAGTTACATTGCAAAATTAAAAATAATTATAGCCAGAAAATCAAGAACCTGGATCATTTGAATATAAGAGGAGCGTTTTAATCTCACTTCCATGTACTGGAACTCGTTTATGTGAATACAAGCATTGTGTAAGTCAGTGTGTTATGAGAGTGTTATGTGTGTTATTCCCCTCAGGAAACTGCAGCCCTTTGAACTGCACTTCAGATGAAACATGTGAGATGAAAAATGAAGTCTACGGCTGCGTCTGCGCCTCAAACGTGACTCTATCAAACCCTGACACTTTTGGTACATGTTTAAAATAATTTCTTACTTGAGACTGAAATGTTTATTATAGTCATTTTATGTGGAGTAGCGTCCATCACTCACTAACCATTTTACTGGTATTCTACATATTTACACTCACACTTATAGCTGGATGCTGTGCTAACGATACAAATATATATATATATATAATATACTCAGTGTTGTCGTGTTGTAGCCCATTCTCGCCAAAGTGTACCATGTTGTGTATTCTGATATGCTTTTCTGTTTCAGTTGTACAGACTGTTTATTTAAGCAATCATATCCTTACATAAAGTGTCAGCTTGAAGCAGTCTGACCATTCTCACTTTTCTCATAAGGAGTTTCCAAAAAAATTACACAACAGTTTATGAAATGAATGGGATTATAATGTATATATTACTTTCTATGTTCCAGCTGTCTTAGTTGTTATAAACTTAAGCTTGCTTGAGGGAGGTGAAGCCAGGCTCTGTAACAGTGATCTCTACCAGGGTCCTGTGAT
>JAUZST010012346.1:0-11495 GCA_034779995.1 Parotocinclus haroldoi
CACACACACACACACACACACACACACACACACACACACACACACACACACACACACACACAGTCACACACTAAGGTTAACTTTTTTAGAGACACCAATAAACCTAGCACACAAGCCTTTGGACCGTGGGAGGAAACCGGAGTACCCAGAGTAAACCCATGCAGACTCCACATAGAAACCGTTCCACCCTGGCATTGAACCCTCTTGCTGCACCTTTGTGCTATCCACCGAGCCACCGTGCTGCTATATTCTTGCCCTGGTCTTTCCAATGTCTGTCCCTCATCACATCACATCACGTTTTTTCCTTGTCACTAGCAGCTAAGGCTTCTTTATTGAAGATGGTGACCACGATGTTTGTAAAGCTGCTTTAAGAAAACGTATTGTGGAAAAAATATAGAAAACTATGCAAATATATTGGACTTGACATAGCCCATGGTGATGAAAAGACGCTGCGTTCACATGCATCATCTTCTTTCTGTGACACCTTGACCTGTTCAAAAGACAGAAAGAAAAAGTGAAACTGAGAGAAATGGGAAGAAGAAGAGATTTAATAGGACAGACAAGGATTTTCTCACCAAAGCCACTCTTCAGGAGCACTCTGAGGTAGCACTCCACGTCTCCCTACTGCATAAATCCACTCCTCTATGATAAGCCTGCCTGACCTTGTACACCAAGCCCCCATATTGCATCCTCTGGCAAACTACTGCCCCGCTGCTTGGGTGCAAAGGCTTTCAGGTGCCCTTTCAGGGGTTATGTGGTCCACCAGCCAGAGGACTGAACCTGCTGGCCCTGTCTGGATGAAACAGGCGTTAGAGAGCAGCACCGCAGAGGGGAGAGACAAGAGAAGCCTGCTGACTCAAATTCCCATTCATTTCATGCTCACTGAGAGAGAGAGAGAGAGAGAGAGAGAGAGAGAGATGATTTCTCTACTACTACATCTATATTCCAACATAATTGTCATCATCAGTCATGTACTGTAATTTTCATAAAATGGTTTATTCTGTATGTTCTAAGATGTGCATGCACAGAAAGGTATCATTAATATAAACTAATGCTGCCTTCGCAAACTTCTGAATTGCAAACTTGTAGTTATAGTGAAGTTGTGAAATATTTGTATTCCACTCTGTCTGTAACAGTTAAGTACTAACCTACTTATCTAAACCTCTCTACTTTTGATTAATTACTTTTAATAATGAATTCCTTATCTTTTGCTTAATCCTCACAAGGGCGTGGGACAGGACCGGTGCCGGTGCGCACCAGGTAACTCTAAGTGCAAGGTCAGGAACAACCCTAGATGGTGCGCCAATCCATTGTAGGGCACACACACACACACACACACACACACAGTTACGCACACAGTCACACACTTTAGAGAAACCATGTCTTTGGACTCTGAGAGGAAACTGGAGTACCCGGAGTAAACCCACACAGACATGCCAGGGAGGACATGCAGACTCCACACAGAAAGGACCCAGGCTGCTCCACCCTTGGATTGAACCTGGGACCTTCTTGCTGTGAGGCAGCGGTGCTACTTACCAAACAAGTGAGATTAATTACTGTTTATTAATATTATTAAGCTATACACAATGCAATGATATGAGCTAAAACTTCAATAGCTCACCTAATATGTTATATATGCTATGAGAATGTTTCATAGAAAATGTTTATTTTATCTATTTTAAACCTGTTAAACCTGTTAAACTAGAAATTTGCAGTAATACAGTTAACATTTGCAATTTCCTTAAAATATAAATAAATGCACTAAATACTGCATTTTGTGCTGCATACACATTATATTTTCTGGTTGTATTCTAATAAAAAATACATAAATAATTGCGTATGGTCAATCTTCATGTGGTGGGCTAAGATTTTACACAGTACTACATAAGCTCAGAATTGAACACGTAACTTTACAAGCAATGGGAACATGAGCTTTTTGCGTTGCATTGAAGTCCAGAATCTATCCTTTAGAACATGAGAACAAGCATAAGTGGGGCTCAGATGGGTCATCACTCCAACCTGATGCCCGACCTGGCTGGAAGGTGGTCTGAGAATTGCTGCTGTTCCAGCCAAGCCCCTCAACAACACAACATGTCTTTTAGCTATCTGAGACAAACATTGCTACAAAAACTATTTTGAACTGAGATATTTCTTGTTTATTTTGTTTTAAAAAATGACACGGCTGCGACTCTTCGCTATGGCCCAAGGTGAGGCCTCTGTCTCGACACATTACAGTCCACATGATTACAGTGCACTTTTGTTCTAATAATAATGATGGTCAAAATAAAACAGGACCCGCTTGATTCTACACTCACTTGCAGATGGAACAACGTCTGCAGCCAGAGCTAAGTGTGGCAACACAGCAATCACCATCAGTAAGACGAAGAGGCTTCACCACAGATTAACATAGCGTTCAAATGCACCCCAAATTTCAGCTCCACTACCAGCTGGAGCAGTGTGCAATTTAGAAGAAAATGAGGCGCCTTTACATCCGTGGACAGAATCACCTATGAGCATAGGAGATCATTATTAGTGTCTTTTCTGTACTTGTTTATTTGTAGCTCACACCTCTGAATCCTGTCATCTAAAGGATGTATGTATGAAATGACTACAGGGACAGACCCCAGCTTCACTGATCGTCAAGAGTCTACATTTTTTTTGATGGACACCATGACTGAAAATAAGGTACACAGTTGTGATGTAGCCCGAGACTGGAACGAGGCAGCACTTGTAAAGAAAAAGAGAGACACCCATGGGCCAAATCTCAGCATTGCACAGATGGAGGATTATGCACTGTTTTTCTTACAGTTACAAATCGTGCTGGCAGGCATTGAAAACGAAGTGTGTAGCTTCAATTTCAATAAAAGACAATAGAAAAAAAATTGTACTGAAAGCAACTCAGACTTTCAGTATTAATAAGCGTTGAATTAATACTTAAGAGGGAGTACTTACTTAAGAAAGTAGGTACTGTCTCCAAAGGAAATATTAATATACACTGCTAATATTAATTATTAAATCCATTCACTTTCTTATCCATCTATCCTAGTCACGGTCCAGGAAAAGCCGATGCCTGATCAGCAACACAGGGAACAAGGCAGGAACAACACTTGACAGGGTGTCAAGGGCACATAAACTCACACACTTATACTCACACTGACAGACTAAGGGGCACTTTGTCACCCTCAATTAACCGAAAGCAAATGTCTATTTTTTGTATAATGTCTATTTTTCCTGTCTGTGTGATTTTTTTTATTTCAGTTCATTTAGTTCTTACAGTTCTTAGAGTGTAAAAATAAGTAATTTTAGATTTAAAATAAGTTTATTATAATTATTAAACAATGTATTGATATTGTTCTTCTTTTCTTCTATTTTACTTTAATAACACAATCAATATTAATAACATTATTATTATTATTATTACTATTATATAGTGTGTACACACATTCATATGGGGAACATACACAAACATATCTTTGGAACGTGGGAGGAAATGAACACAGACATAGGGAGAACATGCAAACTCCACACAAATGGAATTTGGGCCAGGAATCAGATCAACATCCCATGAGGGAATCCACATTCCTCAGAATCAACCTTTAGACCTGCCCAGACCCTCCAGTGTACTAATACTTCTACTTCTTTCATTTACTTTAAAATGTTTTTAAACACACACACACACACACATCACATTGATAACACATTAGTTAGGTTTTAGATGTGCTCCAAACCCCAGTCCATCCTACAACGTTACTATAAAGTAACAATTCTAAATTCTGCAGGAAACTTGCTAGAATTTGTTAATTATTCAAAGAACATTAGTTTATTGGTTTAAGAATTATTGGTTTAAACTGGCAGCTCACACACAGACAGTGACCATAGAGTGCTATACTAATCAGGAGGCAAAGGTAGTGGAGGAGACGGGAAGAAAAGCTTCAGCATAGAAATCAGTTCAGAGCTGCTCAGTTATGGTAATTACAAAGACTGGACTCCATTCCCGGATCCACTATGAAGCTATTGTGCTAGTCGGCCCCACATAGTGTGGTGGCAACAGAGACAAAGACTGTAGTTTTAGCAGGGAAGTGAGACTGTGCAGTTACACCAATAAGAAATAGTATAGAAATATTTCTATAATTGACAGACATTGCTCACAGTGAGTAAAACATTGCTGCTGATCCTTTTGTCCGCTGAGGGAGTTTACCTTCGTCATTGTCATAACTGTTTAAACATTCCACCTACTGCTAGCATCAAAGTAGCATCAGGCTCCCTGCTAAATGTCATCAACTAGCAACAGATTAGAATTTATTATAGCGTAGGACTTCAATCAAGCCATCCTGAAAACTGTCCTTTCTAAATTTTGCTAACATACAACACATGATAGGTAATACAATTCTGGACCATGTTCAACGACAGTACAAAGTCAATAGTGAAAACTGTAAAGACTTGGCCTAAAGGGATCTCCATCCAACTCCAGGCCTGTTTGTGAGTGCTAGATGGTTATGCCCCCGCTATACTGTTCTACACATAAAAATGTGTTACTGTTGACAAGTACGGAGGTATGAACATGCAGTGCAGACAGTGGGTTCTGATACATACCAAAGGAACTCACACACACATAGTGTTAATGCATAGTAAATTTATGACAACGACTTAAACTTCCACATTTGACGTTCATCATTCATGAATCCAATTCAGTGTTTCTTATCCGTTTAATCCTGGACATGGTTGAGGGCGAGACGGTGCCTTGCCTGTGGCATAGGGTGCAAGACGGGATCAACCACCAGACAAGGTGCCAATCCATCTGCCAGTCCATCACACACTCATACACGCTAGGGCCAATCAATTAACCTAAAGCATGTCTTTGGACTGCGGGAGGAAACTAGCGCAGGCAGAGTTAACCCCCACAGACACACATAGCACATGTAGTCTTCATACAAAAAGAACCCAGACCGCCCCATCAGGGATGAAACTTATTAGTAAGTAGCACTCTCAGACAGATGTGTCCTATAGAAACCAAGTTGTTTTTTTAATAAATGTATTTTATTTCCATGAAATAAATATTTATATAATGTTTTACATATTTTTTGTTTTTTAGAAGGTATCACCATCAGACAAACAAACCATGGGAGTCCAACTCCAGTTGAAAGAACAAAATGTAGCCTTCGCTTCTATTAACACAGAACCTATATCGTATCCAGCAGGTGTTTAAGAATTCCTGCAGCACTGCTGTGTCTGATCCACTCATACCAGCAAAACACACACCAACAAAAAACACACATTGGTATGGTAAATGGAACAGATAAAATGACAGTGAGTATAAAAACAAGGAGATAAATCTAACAAAGTGAACCATGAGTGCATGTGTACTAATAATGTTAGGATGTTGAATGCACACAATATGGAACTATATAATTGTTAGTTGACCTGATGGATAAATTGTGTGTAAAACAGTGAATTTTGTTAATAGGTGTGTTGTTTGTTTTAGATAATTATAGCATACTCATGATCTTAAATTTTACAGTACTGCTTTGGGTGACAATACAAAGAATTCTGTTCTACCCTGTCCTGAAGAAACAGGTCTAAATCAGTTGAAATTCTTAAAGCAGCCTTTCTCTCTGAGCCGGACTTGAAGCTCCTGTGCCCAATTCATTCCCTTTGGACTCTGAGCTGAAATTCTGACTGAAAAGGAATCGTCGTCCATAAATTTTGCAACTGTAATAGTCCCATTACACAAAAGCAAGTATGAGCTTGCCTTATAGCTACAGTGGTAAGTGTTAATTAAAGAGGCAGAATACAATGCGCTGCTACGAGATCCTTATTTAATGGAGGCTGGCAACTCTAAATAGGGAGAAAATGAAATTCTCCCTCGCCCCCAAAACTCCTCGCCACAGCCACTTTCCTGTTTATGCAGCCAGAATTACAAAATCACATTACTGCAAATGTATTATTCTGCATATGCAACCAGTGTTTTAGAGAAAATGGGATATGTATATATTCGTGGAAAGCCGCGGAAGTAATCATATAGTCATCCGTGGTACCGAATTTCTCAATTACCGCTAATGAAATGCAATATTGCAAAATCGAGCGCCAGAAGTACAGAGGTGTAAAGGATGGATTTAACAGCCAATTTAAAGGCTGGTTAAATTTACAGCAAAGCAAATCATTCATAGTGCTTATTACGAGCTGGTATATGGAAAATGTATTGGTATATCTTAAAAGGCAGGCAAAAGATCCACTCCGAGCAGAATAGAGCAAACAAAACAGGTGTGAAAACAATATTTGTCCCTGTGTGTCCTTCTGTTTTGAGCAGATCACATATCACAAGTTCATTTGAAAAGTTTAACCTAAGAAAAAGCATGACTTGGCACTTAAAATAAAAGTTACTCTAAAAGGAGGGTTTAAACTTTGGGAGCAGGACGAGGCATCTCCCTGCCTGTGGTGTGTGTTAATGGAGGGATATTGACTGCTCGGAGGATAAGGAGTTTATTGAGATGGAAAATAGCCACAAGTTAAGCGCCTAGGCTAAGTAAATGAAATAAAGGGCAATCGCATCTTATTAAATGAGACTCGTTCCTCTCAGTGAGGCAAAGTAATTATAAAGTTCATTACTGTAATGAGTTAGGCCATTCTGTAGTAGCAAGCCCAGGCCAGGGAGTAGAGAAAAGTCACCATTGATCAAACCGTCAGCTCGCTAAAACTCACACAGTGCTGAAGGAAGGCCTCGGGCTGCGGGCTTATGAGAATGAGGGGAGTACGAGTAATGTCATTTTGCATTGCAGGTGAACAAATTCACGTTCTGTCTTTTCAGCTTCAGGTGTATTTCACTACTGATAGGACATTTTCTGAAATGCTTAAGGTAAATAATTCACCCACATGCTTTATTTTGTTTTAATCAAAACTGGGCCCACTGGCAAAAAAGTTGATTATAGACACTGATTTACGTCTCACTGTTAGACCTGTAGCTGTGACGAAATGAAAATATTTTGATATCACAAAATCGGAAAGCATTTATGGCAAATGACGTTTGTGAACAACCTCGACAAGAAAAAACATTGGGTTATTTGGAAAACTGCCCACCATCTGAAAAGCTGCCCAAAGTTTTGTACATGACAAACAAATTCAGTTGTTCTATATTTTATAGAATCTATGTATTCAAATTTTGTGCCAAATGTGTTATATCTGAGCAGGATTTAAGGTACTATACTATTGTCCAGGTGGCTGGAATTTTGGATTCGATTCTATTTACAATAGTTTTAGCAATGGTATAGGGCAGATGAAATTATTTCTCAGTCTCCGTGTCAGTTTATTAAGATACAACCAGAAAATAAAGGAACTGTGTATGTAGTGTTTAAAAAGAATCAGAAAGTACAGCTTCTATAGGGCACAGTAAAGGTTGTAGGTTACAGTTATCTGAACTCCCCTTACACTAGAGCAACAGTAGCATCTGGCAGCTTCATCGGGATGCCAAGTTGACCCTACTACAATCTGAAGAAGCTTGATCAGGGGGGTCTTTTTGGAAAAGAAACAGCCAATAAGCTACTTTTTCAGGGAACAGTTGTCCACGTTGACAGTTTTTCCATCCACTTATCGACAATGTGCTATATATGGTCTTTATAGCAGTGATTGAAAAACACAATTAATGATGACCTAAGACTATGACTTTTGCACAGTAATGTATGTTCATGTATGTATGTATTTTATTTTACTGGCCTGCCACAGCAGTATTCGTCCTAGATTTCTCTGGATGTAGTTAACTATGTTGCCAAATACAGTTTTTTTCCATGTTAGGGCTCCATCAGGCAAAATGAATGAGGAATGTCTGAGCCAGAAAGATCTCAGCCAGAAAAAAAATGGATACATAATGCATATCACTTGTGATAATAATACCATTGTAAAAGTGTTTTGTTATTCAATTTGTTTTGTTCAATAAGACGAAGCAGTTGTGTATGAATGACATTGTTTAAACAAAAATCTAGCTGAGTTTGGAAGAAAAAGACATGTACACATATGGGGGTTAGGGGGTGGGGGTGGGGGGGGGGGGTACACTCCAGATGACCAGTACGGTGGCTCGGTGGGTAGCACCGCTGCCTCACAGCAAGAAGGTCCTGGGTTCAATCCCAGTGTGGAGCGGCCTGGGTCCTTTCTGTGTGGAGTCTGCATGTCCCCCCCATGTCTATGTGGGTGTTAGGTTAACTGGTGTCTCTAAATTGGCATTGACTTGTGCGTGTGTCTTTGATGACAGGCAATGTGACACGTCGGTCAACGTATTCCCTCATCGCGTCTTTGTGGGTATGAGCGGACCCCGCATCAAGCTGGAACTGTGAGGAAAGAAGAAAAACTACACTACAGATTGGGAACCACTGGATTAATACAAAACCATTTAACAAAGTAACATCTTGTTATTTCTATTTGTAAACTGTGACAATTGTAAATACATTTTAAGATTCAATGGCACAGATTTATTAAAGTTTGAGTGGTCACTTATGTTCCAGATTCCCAATTTACTGATTGGCAGCTGGTTACAAGCTTCTACCCCTTTGAAAAAAACAATGATCAAAATAGGAAAAGTGCACTGTGCACACAAAATGGTATGTTTAAAGTAATTTGTCCAAACTAAGTCTCTTGTCATGTTTTTTTTTTTCATGTCATAGACACCCAGAGACGCAGAGACTTCACTTAGTGTCTTTTAGCTCTGTGCTGCTCGAGCTCGTGCAGTGAGATATTTGACTTACTCCTATATTTTATTTTGTTAACATTGACAAATAATATAGACACTTCAATTATCATTTCATTGCCATGTTTTACTAAAGTAGAACCTTCCTGTGTATTCAGAAAACACAAATGCCTGTGGTCCCAACACTGCCAAGCTGCCACTGTTGGTTCCTTGAGCAAGGCCCTTTATTCTAAGTTTTTTGGCTTGCACCTTGTAAGGTTTTATCAGTTATTTGGCATATGCCCATCTGTTAAATGTTGTAATTGTAATTGTAATTGTAAAAACATGCTATTTGACCTGTGGTTCTCAAACCTTTGCATGAGGCTGTATTATGATGTAAGTGTTGGCTCACATTGCTACATTTAAACTGATATGATAGTGTAGTGTGCTGGTGCATGCCAAAATAAAGGTGTGTACATTGCAGGTTGTGCAAATGATCCAAAGTGACCGTGAGTGTGCTGTGGGTTCAACTCAGGACTCCCTGAACAAACAGAAGGAGCAGTTATGTATGAGAGCTAGAGAGCAGAGAGGCTAGTAATCGACCCTAAATCGATACATCTCACTCCTGCTCGCTCACTCATTCTCTCTCCCGTATACTGATCAGTACTTTGCATCAGAGGAATTAAGGGAAGGAAACGTTAAGAAATAAAGGAAGGATCATTCCCGGGAAATATACAGATATAGGTTGATGGAAGTTTTTTTAAGAGTAGCAGCTTTTGTTGAGTAACAACTATATCTTTAACCAAAATAACAAAATAGCCTCTAAATTAATAATGGAAAAGCTCCTTTTCAAGGAGACTCTTATCAACTATAGACTTTCAGTCTGTTCTGAGTGAGAAAGAAAGAAAAAAGGGAAAATGTAATACTAAAGCTAGTGGGCTGGGGCAAGTGGGTCCCGCTGGGTGATAATCTGATCGGCGTTATGGAAACAATCAAAATAATTCCCTTAAATTAGCCTGACGTGGCACCCCGCCAGCCAGGAGATTGGAAAGTGATCGCAGAGAGACCCATCCTAATAAGAGCACTAACTGTGCAACCAAGGCAGAAAATTGGGTGCCTAACAGACGAGGGATTCCTTATTGGCAAACACACGGTGCTCAAATTAGCCACTGTAAATACAGGAGTGGTATAACAAAGCCCCCCAAAAGAGATCCATAAATGCGTTGTGTTATTTTGCCTAATTCATATTGTAGCAGAGATAATTTTGTGTAACATAACACTTTTCATTCATTACCCATAACAAGAAAACTGCAACTAGACGCTTTATGAAAGCACTTTTACTTTTTTTTAAGAACTCAATTATGCAAGTGTGCAATTAAGAAGAAATGAGGTCAAATTAGAAAAAAAAATGAATCATGGAATCAGTAAATTGAGTCTCCAACTTAAGGACTGTTTAATAAGTTTGACTTGTTACTTGGAGAGTCGTGTATCTACTCCACATCATTTTCTATCCCACTGAGCACATGGACACACTAATTTGTGGGTAAACAGGTCCATCTGTCCAGGATCTCAATCAAACCTTGGATTGACTCAACATGGATGAGTCCATTAGGATTTTAAAGATGCTTCCCACTGCTTAGTGGTTAAACATTATTAGTATTTGGTTAAATATTCAGTAGTTGCTTTTGTTCACATGCGCTACTTTAATAACTAATATGGACATAACAGGACAGAGTCTGTCTTAACTGGACATCATTATGACTAATCAAAGTGAATTCATGCGTTAAATAGATAAATATTTATAGTATATTGCTAATAGCATTTTATTGGCCTTATATAAGAAGAAAATGTAACATTTTAATGCTGCTTTGACAATGCTCCATTATAAAAAGCACAACATAAATAAGTCTCACTTGCCTTGACCTAAAACCACTTTGCCTTGCCTTTAAACACTGTCTTCGTTGTTAACTTGAGTGTTATTATTGTAGTGTTTGAATCCGAGTTTCATTTCTTGGTGAAAAATGCATATATTAATTCATTAATAAAGTCATTTCATTAATTTAATTTAATTAACCAAAATGAATAATAATTACATAAGATATTTATATTTAATTGGTTAGGAAATATGGCAGATAACCATGTAAAGATATGCACTGTATGTTAACATTTGCCCACCACAGTGACGTTCAAGGATGTCCATCACATGATATTCTACAGACCTACTGGGTCTCCTCATTATTCTCTCTTTTGTGCAACAGCAGAACCGTGTTTATTTGTAGACAGGTCTGGACAGGTAGACTGCTCTAACAATAAACACGTCTCATAAAGAGGTGATGGAGAGACTTATCTGATTAGAATTACAAATGATGACGATAGAGCAGGCCTGATTATGAGGACATCCTGGAGTACGAATCCATCCTTCGTCATCCTGCCCTGTATCAGGTTGAACGTGCATGCTAACGAAGCCCCATGTTGGCGACAACCAGATCAGCAATAGAGCTTAAATGTGTGGGGATGCCCATTGCATTTGGGTCTAGCTTGATTTGACAGCACTGTCATATCAACACTGTAATTTTCATTAGGCACTGCCAGCTGTAGCTTAACACCATAGCCAGCTAGCAATTTAGAGTTTACAATCCATTCTAACGTGAGCAGGTTTGCCATGTACCATTTATCATTTGCCATTTGCCAGTACACATGATGATGAAGGAGTGAGGGAATGGAGGAGGAAAAAAAAGCATAATCCACTTTTCTCTTGTGGAAAAAATACACACACACACACACACACACACACACACACACACACACACACACACACACACACACACACACACACCACAAAACC
>JAUZST010012347.1:0-11495 GCA_034779995.1 Parotocinclus haroldoi
TACACAACTCACACCCATAGATATACACAACTCACACCCATAGATATACACAACTCACACCCATAGATATACACAACGTACACCCATAGACATACACAACTTACACCCATATATATACACAACTTACACCCATAGATATACACAACTCCCACCCATAGATATACACAACTCACACCCATAGATATACACAACTCACACCCATAGACATACACAACTTACACCCATAGATATACACAACTTACACCCATATATATACACAACTTACACCCATAGATATACACAACTTACACCCATAGATATACACAACTCACACCCATAGACATACACAACTTACAGCCATAGATATACACAGTAAACAGTTATTCCCCATCAATCTACACTCAGTAGCCCATACTGATAAAATGAAAACATGTTTTTTATTTTCAGTTTAGCCAAATGGAAAGACTAAAATTTTGCACTAATTTGAGATTAGTATTCAGACCTTTTGTTATTACATTGGAAATGTAAATTCGGGGGCCTCCCATTTCTCCTGATCACCTATATCCCTTAGATATTTCAATATCTTGACCGCATGTAGTCTATTCAGTTGATTGGACATGATTTGGAAAGACTCACATCTGTTTATATAAAGTCTCACAGCTACCAATGCATATGAGGATGAAATAATTGTATGTGGAGATCATTGAATTGAATGACAGATCATTCTTGAATGGAAGAGCAAGAACCTCTGGTTGTGTGCAGATGTGAGAGGCTCCTCTCTCTCCCTTTCCATCTCTTTTCTCTTTCCCTCTCTCTCAATCTTTCTCAATGATTTTGCATCATATGAATAAACTTAGTGAGGAAGAAGAGTCACACTGTGGATACTGTGGAATTAAATGTGTGTGTATGTGTGTGTATGCACATGTTTTGCAGAAAGTGCCCGGATCAGAACTGGGTCCAGTGTGATGAATGCCTGAAATGGAGGAAGCTTCCAGATGGAATCGATACCGATCTGCTGCCCAAAAAGTGGTTCTGTCACCTGAACCCTGACCCCCAGTTCAGGTGTGGTTTGTAGTACCTGTGTGCTTGTTTATATCTATTTTATGTGTATATGTGTGTGTAATAGCTCACACGATCACTCGATCTTATCAGGAGTTGTACAGCTGAAGAGGAACCAGAGGATTCTGATGATGAAGAACCAAGATACCAGAAAACCTACAAACAGCAGTGAGTAACGGGTGCAGTGTTTAAAATGTATGAATTGTTCTACATGATTAATGTGATGTTTGTGTGTTTTCGTTGTGTAGTGAGAAAAAGCAGAAGCTGCAGGAGGAAAAGAGCAGACAGCAGGTGATCTTTTGTAGTAGAAATCATGTTTCCTTATCATTCACACACACAACAGGCTGAAACCCGTTTGGCTTTGAGCATGTACAAGAAAGGTCAGAGCAGACTTCACCTGCTAAGGAGGCTCTGGTCTTTTGGAAGACAGGGAAACTCCTAAAAGCATTTTGTGGTGTCACCGGCCATTTTCTATGGAGTATGGAGCTGTCTGCGGGAGAAGCAGCAGTATCTTTATAAGCTAATCGGGAAGCTGATAGTTCTGACTTGGGCTGTGCACTTGATTCAGTGGAGGTGGTTGGGGAAAGAAGGAGGAGGGCAAAGCTATTATGGAGAACCCATTCCACCCACCGCAGGAGACGGTCACAGCACTAAGCCACACCTTCAGTGACGGACTCCTTCACCTGCAAAGTGTTCAAGCAGGGATACCTAAGATCCTGCCTTCCTAGCGCATCACATGTACCTGTTACACCGTGTTACAGACATCAGCCGTCCACTGTTCAATATCTGCAAAACCACCTCTGCATTTGTATATTGTGTATATTATTGTAAACCATATATGTTTTATATTGTACTTTTGTTTATCTGTTGAGGTAACGCGATAAATTTCCGCTTGTGGGATAATAAAAAGCTATCTTATCTCATGTTATCGCAATGCAGATGCGGACCGTTCATATGCCATCACCACATTTTATTATTTTATGTACACTATATCATTTCTGTAATTTCAGTAACCTCTGTATCCAGGACACGCCCACAAATGCTAACGGTTCTGACGGCGTACTAGATTCGTGTTTTGTGATTTCTGTAACACAATAATGTGTTGTCAGAAGACATTCAGAATTCGCTTCTTTGACCAACTATGTTTACACATCCAATCATTTGTTATCGGTTGGTCAGATTTACTACAATCTTTAGACTGTAATAAAGTACAGGCTATTTGCATGTCCAAAAAAGTTTTAAGATAAGCATGAAATGGAGTAATAAGAGTAGGATGATGTAGTGTGTGAGTTGTTACACACTGTTATTTAGTTGATGTGTAATGACCAGTGTGGTGTCATGTCTGCATTTCAGAAAGAACAGGAACTAAAAAGAAAAGAAGCTCAGAGGATCGAGGCCCTGACCAAGCAGAATGCTGCTCTAATGAAGGAACAGCAGGACCTCGTGCGCCAGCTCCGACTGGGCGTGAGAACCTTATCGCATCAATGCTTTAAAATATGTCATCTAACAAAATCAAACGAAAGATGGACATATTTTTCTTTTAACATTCCAGCAGAGTAGAGCTGTACACACATTCTTAGTAAAGAAAAGATTCATAATGATCCATTACGAGTGTAATAAACCAACTGTTTAGATTTTTGAGTAAAAATCTATTTATGTGAATTTGTGTACAGATTTTAACTAGTGTGTGTATTCTTTGTTTTATTTAACGCGTGCAAATTGTATTAATAATAATAAAAATAATAATAAGTTGTATTTATATAGCACCTTTATCGTACCCAATGGCACTTTATGAGCTATTTTCACACAGAGAAATAAAAAAAAGGACTGAGAGAAGTATTGAGAGAAAGGGCTGGTTTTAAGCTGAGTCTTGAAGGAAGAGTATGAAGAGCAGAGTAACAGACTCTGAGCAGACAGTGGCTCGTGTATCATGTGAGAAGGTTGTAGACCACAGATTGGGAACCCTGGGACTAGAAGGTCCAGGATTCCAGTCCGAGCACTGCCATGCTTCCTCACTGCGTGGATTGAACTTTCTAAGATTGGATGAGTTGTACATCACTCTGGATAAGTATGTCTGCTAAATTAGTTCTCCTCTTTAACAGACCCCTGCTTCACCCAGGTCACCCACCCAAGCCACAGCCAGCTTCGTCCCACAGATGCACGCAGGTGAGAACCCATCTGCATGTTTCTTTGTATTTATTACTTGCTTGATTACATATAAATTACATATTTAGAATTTTTATTGACCCCACAGGCACCAGAGCGTCTGATAACTTTCCGGTTATTAGTCATGTGACTTCCCTCTCCACTCCACCACGGTACCGGCATCACTCTATCACTCCATCTCTGTCGTGAACAAAAATAAGCAGGACTTCAGGCATTTCTGTTCTTCTTCTGCTTAGGAGTAAGAGAGTCCTAGGCCCAGGTCCAGAGAATGGAAATGTGAAGAGACTGAGAACAAGTTTTGATGGCCAAACACCGGACAGTCCATCAACACCCTTATCAGCCGTGATCATTCCTGATGACGATGACATTGTGATCATTGAGAGTTGCAGCACGCCCAGGCCCAAGCAGGTGAATTCAGTTTTTGACATTTCTAAGGTGAAGACGGAACTTGTGGAGTACGAAAACGACTCGGCAACACCCAGTATAGTGGCCATAGAGACGTCCACATCGCTGTCCTCTTTTGAAGCGAGAGAACATGTCAACATGTCGACTCAGACTGGCCAAAATCTGACCATGAAAATGGAAGCGGAAGATTCAGGGGCTCAGAAACAAGGGAGTACAGGAGTGGAGAGCAATGATCGACTCAAAACCGAGCTGGATGTATCTTCAGTGGAGCTTAGATTGATCCAAAATCCTTTTCACGACGTAGCAGCCAGTGAACAATATGGAATAAGAATAGCAAATGAGAACCAAACACTGGACTCGAGTGCATTAAAGTCAGAGCATAGTATGAAGTGTTCAGATCAAGTAAGCCCAGGTTCTAGTGCTTCAGTACTGCCAGACGAGAAGGCTAGAGGTCTGGATCAGCAGGAGGACTCTGCTCTGAACGTGCAGGAGGCCCAGCAGCAACAGGACAGTTTGATGGAGCTTCTGGAGGCAACAGCAAAGGAGCGAGATGAGAGCCGGGCTCAGCAGCATCAGCTGATCGTGCAAGTGGAGGACCTTCAGAGTCAGCTGCTGCAGTTCACACAGAGCACGATGAAGAAGGAACAGATCCACCAGAGCACTCAGACCAGCTCAGAGGAGACCCGAGACTATGAGGTGCAATATCTGGAGGCCAAAGAGGTGATCAAGCAGCTCCAGAACGAGCTGAACGAGCTGAAGATGAGAGAGAGAGAAGGCCAGGAGAAAAACGGAGCCTCTGCAGAACGGGAAGATGAGCTCTCTTGTCAGATCGACCTTTTGCTGAGGGAGCTGGACCAGAGAAACAATGAACGAGATGAGCTGAAGGAAAAGGTCCGTACCTGATTTTGTTACCTTTTGTCGTAAAGTGTCAACCTTAGCTAGGGAAGTGAAGTGATTGGACCATGCAGGAAAGGGGGTAGGAGTTTTTCTCCAGTTTGCTAAAACTAAATCACATTCACGCAGTCATTCATTCATTCATTCATTCATTCATTCATTCGATGTTTTAGAATCTTGCCTCTCCCTTTTCATCACACAGCTGGACAGTCTGAAATCGGAGAAGCGCACTTTGTCAGAGTCATGTGAATCTCTACGGAAAGATTTGCAAAAAGCAAAGACCGATGTGGAAGAGCTGAGAGAAAGTGCAGCTCAGGAGGCTCGGGTGGCAGCAGCTCTCGCAGTAGCCTCGAACCCTGGAACAGGGTCAAAGCTGGAGACACAGCAGGCGGACGCTCAGGAAGCACCAGAGAGCAGGAAGGAACAAGTCAACAGCACACAGACATGCAGGTGAGAGCGAATAGGCGAGTGAAAGCACCTTTTGTTTCGTTCGGCTAAAGGTAAAATATAAGCGATGGACGGTTACGAGGATTGAGGATGGTGGGCTACATGTGCATGAACATGAGGTAATGTCTACTAAGAATAATATAAAGCACTTCTGTAAGTTGCTCTGGATTTGGGTGATGGTGCAGGGATCGAGGTACTGGATTACTGACCAGGGGTCCAGGCTTTAAGACCCAGCACTGAAGCTGTTGGGCCCTTGAACAAGGCGGTTAAGCCTCGAGTGCTTAGAATGTCCCTTATTATCAATAAATACATGAAGTGAGTGAAATGAATGTAAACTTTACAGCCATTGGTGAAATCACACCCAAAGGCTAATATAATATGCATAGACATACTAATATAACAATAAAATATTATATGTAATATATTAATAATATAACGTAAGATATATATAATATGCCTATGATCACATGCCAGTTTTTCCTCTCTTGGGTTTTATGGTGATTGTCATATTGTATTTGTTATGTTATTGTTATTATGTGCTTTGGAAGATGGAAGATTGCACCATTGAGTGCTTTCTTTATGGTTTCCCTGTTCAAAGTTGAAATTTTAATTCAAATTTGGAGGCAACAAACGGTTCGACCAACCGTTCGAATATCTGAATTGTTTCAGTGAACAACTGCAGTGACCTAGCGTATAAGGTGCTGGACTCTGGACCAGGAGGTCCAGGGTTTAAACCCCACCGTAACCCACAGTTGCTTGCATCGTAAGACTGTATCAGTTGTAAGTTGATCTGGAAATGGACGTCTGCTAAATAGTGTAATGTAAAATGTAGTGAAGAGGCGTTTAAAGGATTCTGCTCAGGAGTTTTATTGGGGCAGTTTGGCACCATTGACATAGAAACCACCTTTTACTACATTTAGGCTGCAGGCTGAAGTGGCACAAAACAAGATATTTTTTTTTTTTTTTTTTTTGTGATTTTTTTTGGGTGTGAACCCTTAGACTGGAATTATTGCAACTTTTACGTCATTCCAACTTATCATTCACCCAAAATGCGCTGAAATATTGAAGTATTTAGGGTGATATAAATGTTGAAATATTTAGGGTGATGTCTCTAAAAAAAAATAAGACATGAATTGAAGGAAATTCCTAAAGACAGAACGCAGCCATGACCAAGGACATGGACCAAGGAGAACACGGCTGGGCAATGTGCCTTTTTTCTAACATGGCCATTACAGAAGTGCCAGTTACGGCTGACTCCGTTACTTTTCAGATGCATGTCTGACATGGAAGATACAAATTTTGGTAAGAAAATCAGATTTGGGCTACTTTGCCTGCTGTGTGAACATTTGTCCTGATTTGGACTGAAATGCAGTGCCTTATTTTGACTGTCTCTCTCTCTCTCTCTCTCTCTCTCTCCCCCCCCACATCTTGCTTCTCTTCAGCGTCAAGTTAAAGGAGCTCAGACAAAAAGTGGCTCGTCTCCTGGTCACCTTTGTCCCTGCTCTGGATCCTCAGCAAGTGAATTATGATTGTGAAGTTATAGATGAGATTCTGGCTCAGGTTATAGATGAGATCTCTACAGACTCTTCCACCGCTACATAGACGCGTAAGAAGTCACAGAGACATTTAATAAAAAAATATAGGTTTGTAATATTATCTGTTCCAGTGTTTTTTGTTTTGTTTTTTGTTTTGTTTTTTTTACAAAATTCTAATGTTTGTATTGAGCTTGATTTTGCATTAAATGCATTTAAAAATGCAGCTCGTTTAGGTAGCTAGTGCCACTTTGGGACTGTTATCTGAGAAATGTTCAAGAAATCACGTTTTTTGCACATCCTGCACATGTCCAGGAGAACACAGGCCGTGCCCTGGATGAGTCACCGATACATTGCATTCATTCTTACCTGGCCTGGCCTGGCCTGGTAAGAAGGCACTGCTAGGACACTGCTGTGATGGTTGGTATATTTGCCACCACATTTATTTTATGTATGTTTGATTTTTAGTTTCCAGTCAAAGTTTATGAGAATTAATATTTAATATTTGGCTTGTTATCCAGCGTATGATATGATAGATAAATTAAGGCTTGACTGAGGATTATGAGACTGTTCTCTTCGACGCTGATCCCTATTTAATAACATTGATCCCTGTTTAGGAACGTTGAGCTTTCTGACTATCCCACAATGCACCACAATACTTGGCGTACAAACGATGTTTTCTTCCAGACCAGGGATGGCCGATGGTGTTTGTTTTGAAGGATCCAAAAGAGCCAATTCACTTCAAAGCTTGTTCAGTTACGAAACACAGAAACCCAACAGATGACTAGAATGAAACACCTTTGATTCAGGGCATTTATATTTTTAGGTGCATAAGACAGAACCTGCATGTGCAGGCTGGTTTCATCGGACTGCTGGTGTGATGCTCAGCGTCGCTGTGTATATTTAATTGCAGCGTTTACGCAGAGGAAGCTGCTGTTACACAGGTACGAGCAGAGAGGTGTAAACTAGCATCCAAAACCATGAACTATCTTCATAAATTCCGTGACTTGTGAAGGTGCACTGTATAGCGATCCAGATTTTTTAATGTAAGGAAATGGTGAATAAGGAGCAGTTTTGAACACAGCAGGTATGTGTCGTGGATTTATTGTGTATTTTGAGTTTGAAAATATTTATTTCCCATTTTTATGTCTGATCTGATGTTTGCCGTGTTGTCATTATTGTTTATAATTATTGTCATGATTATTATTTTTGTACATATGTGCCATTATAACAGTGGCCTTCCAAGATTTAAATAAAACGCTTCCATTTGGCTATGGGTACACGCATGTGTATGGGTGTGTGCGTGTGTGTGCGTGCGGAAAGACGCAAACCTGTTTACATAAGGTCATGTGATACTTGATGGAACCAGCGTTGTCCAAACAGATGCAAATCTCTCCTACAGCTGTTTAGGGCAGCTGAATGAAACCGAAACAGATCAAACCTCATTATTCTGGCAGAATCTTCCAGTTGTCCTCTGTATTTGTGGAATAGGGTAACGGGTTGTTCTCACTACGTCCCCCTACTCATGTTAAAGATCCACTTTTGGGGAGCTTCAGGACACAGATGTAGATACAGTATGCTCATTATGGATGTCTCCTCTGGTTGTGATAAAGGTGTACAAGTTTGAGTGATGAACCTAGACTTAATGTGCTTGGTTGAGTTTTTGCTGTAATTCTATTAGTACAGGGTCAACATTCTCCACACATTTTAACCCATTCGGAGGGACGATGGGAATAAAGCACTAGATTCTTACACCTAGTGAATTTGATTATCCTATCTGAACAGGTTTAGTTTGTTTTGCTGTTCTTCTGCATCTGATGCACAGGTAAGTGATTCCACCAGAGAGGCGTGTGTGAGTGGATGAGTGTGTGTGTTTAGGTGTTAGGGATTGTGAGGCAATATTCTCTAAGCAGGTTCTCCATTGTTGCCATATTGATGTTTTGGTTCCCTTCATACTACACCGCTCACAAAAATGATAGGATCATAAAAGAACTGCTGGATAATCTGATCCTGTCCACGTCCCATGTGTTCACCCCTATTAATATATCACTTACTTCTCAATCACCATAATATATACAAAAATGCATAATTAAACCACTTTTTTGCTGTTTCATTTGCTTTTCGGACAATCTTGTTTAAATAAATAAAATTGAATTACTCTTGAAATATCCCTTAATTTTGTGAGCAATGTAAGTGCACATGAGGACTCTTAAACACAAATACAAGTGTATTTAGCAAAGAAGTCAGGAATTTAAGATAATGTAATATTATAAAGGTGCTTTGGGACAATGCTCCATTGTAAAAAAGGGCTATAGAAATAAATCAAACTAGACTTGACTCAAACTAACTGAGATGCCAATTAAATTCTGAAATATTAAATGAAATACAAAAGTGTGTGAAGGTGTTTGGGATCATCACAGAGTCATCTCACTGACTTTTGAAAGATCTGGACCTAGTAATAAAATCATGTGCATGCAAACAGAAAATGTGTTAAGAAGAATCTTAACCTTAGGCTACCCCAGCAAACGATCTTCAGGTTTCTCCATGAAATAGCTGCAGTATCAAAAGCATCCTGTCACGGGACCACTCAGACCATGGTTTAAGGTACAACAAATTCATATATTAATAAATATTAAAGATTCCTTAATATGACATAGCGAAGACACTTAATTCAAAATGTACATATCAAATTACTTATATTTATATCATATACAATTTCATCAAATGAAAAAAGCTCAGAAAAAAACTTAAAGTAACAGAAAACCCGACCCATTTACTGAAGGTTCAGTGAACCAGGTCACAAACTGGATCAGTTCTGGGAGTGACTGAGCAGCTCTGAGAAACCACTGGTCTTTATATTCTTATCAAACTCTTACAACAAAGCTATTGCTTTATCTGTAGTATCGGTCTAGTCTTTGTTTCCCTTTATATATCACTTATGATATTTTTTTATATTAATGTTCATGTTCAAACCATTAAACCATTAAACCATCATTATATTTTAATCTCACATGAAAAAACTCACAAAGATAAAGTTATTGGAATCAAAAGAAACTTTATATGTATGATTTTAATGTAATGAAAGAACCGAACAGTGTGAAATGGTTACAGATATCATCAGTGTAGAATTATACAGGTCTACCAGCAGCGGCAAAAATCACAGTCTACAGAAAATTATCATAAAAAGACAAACACACACACACACAAAATGTGTGACAGGTAACTGAAGATGGAATTGACAATTCTGCCAGACTTCAGCAACTGACACTGAGAAAGATCAATTTCACACAGCACCGTTATATCCCTCATAACCAAATTCAGAGAAACTGTGTATGACAAGTCATGTTTTGATCGTCTGAAGAACCGCTACCGACCGAGAAACCTCAGCCTTGGTTTTGTAAGCTTTTGGGATGATGCAGCATGATGCAGCACACATATCCTGTGACTTTTGACTCACCCTGTATAATAATCTCATGATTACTAGCTACCAGAGCCAAAGATTAGCATTTTAATTTTATTTACAGTGATGCTGGAAAGTTTGTAAACCCTTTAGAATTTCCCATATTACTGCATAAATAAAGAAAGAAGATATGAGCTAAATGACCAAAAACATTTTCAGATTTTCACACAAGTCCTAAAAGTAGATAAGAGAATACTTGGCCGTTTATTTATTGAGGAAATTGATGCAATATTACATAATTGTGAGTGGAAAAAGTATGTGAATCTTTGCTTTCAGCATCTGGTGTGATCCCCCCCTGTGCAGTAACAACCGCAAATAAACGTTTCCGGTAACTGTTGATCAGTCCTGCACACAGGCTTGGGAGGAATTTTATCCCATTCTTCTGTACAGAACAGATTCAATGCTGCGATGTTATTGGGTTTCCTCACATTAACTGCTTGGTACAGGTGCTTCCACAACATTTCGATAAGATTAAGGTGAGGACTTTGACTTTTCCGTTCCAAAACATTAACTTTATTCTTCTTTAACCATTCTTTGGTAGAATGACTTGTGTGCTTAGGGTCGTTATCTTGCTGCATGACCCACCTTCTCTTGAGATGCAGTACATGGGGAGACCCAAACAGGCCAAAACCATGATACTACCACCACCATGTTTCACAGATGGAATAAGGTTCTTATGGAGAAATTAAATATTTATATTTCTCCAAAGATAACGCTTTTGATTTGAACCAAAAATTTCTATTTTGGACTCATCCGTCCAGAAAACATTCTTCCAATAGCCTTATGGCTTGCCTCATGATCTTCAGCAAACTCAGGCTTTCTCCTTGCAACTCTGCCATGCACACCTTTGTTGTTCAGTTTTCTCCTGATGGTGGACTCATGAACATTAACATAAGCCAATGTGAGAGAGGCCTTCTGAGAGAGGTAATTGTGATCAAGTGTAAGTATGTCTCATTTGTTTAACTGAGTTCTCTTTATATGGGTTAGGTTAGGACTTGTGTGTATATTTTATAAATAAGAAGAAATTTATATCTCTCTGTTTTTACTGGTGTAACAGCAGCTTTTATTAACAGCAGATTTTAATTAACTGGACTTAATTATACACAGTGACACTATCATGGTCATCCCAAAGTTTCTTCCTTCTATATTGAGGGAGTTTTTCCTATCCACTGTTGTTCCAGTATTGCTCAATTTGGGATTAGCCTTTTAAGATAATATAATATTGTAAAGCTGTTTTGAGAAAATGTTTCATTATTTTATATAACTAAAGTTGATTTTCACTTTGACACTGATGGTGAAACCAGCATGCACTTTGTACCTTCAGTACCTAATAATATAAATAAGCTAAATCAAAAGGGTTTTATTCTAATCATCTATTGGGTTTCTGTGTTTATTAACAAACCAAGCTTTGAAATGAATTGGCTCTTTTCGAACCTTCAAACCAAACACCATCGAGCACAATCAGCATCCCTGGTCCAGTAGAAAACATTGTTTGTACATTAAGTATTGTGGTGCATTGTGGGATTGTCCATGTTGTTAAGCAGAACCACAAA
>JAUZST010012348.1:0-11495 GCA_034779995.1 Parotocinclus haroldoi
ACACACACACACACACACACACACACACACACACACACACACACACACACACACACACACACACACACGCACATTTTGACATAAACCAGTCTGGGTGTATAACTAGTGTTTGCCTGACCCCTAGTGGACAAGTTGCGGTATTACGGCATGAATGTATAATGCGCTATCGTCGATAGATTTTTTTACATTCATTAGTGTTCGGTAGTTCCACTGCTTTTTGGTTTGTTTTCATTAAGTTTTTTTAAAGACCTGGGTTGCTTGATTTATTCTAGGATTAGTACAACATTGCAGCTGTTTTTTAGCACTGATTAAGAAAAATATAGATTTTTTTTTAGGCTTCTACTTAAATTTTCACAACGTTTTACACTGCTCACAAAAATTAAGGGATATTTCATTTTGAATTCACCCGTGATTTTTATGAGCAGTATATTTTGTACTACAGTATTTAGGGGCACTCTGGGCAACTTGAGAACCACTGGGATGGGAACATATGGGCAAAATGGTTTCAATCTAAACGTAGAGTGGACTTTTCGTTGCAGATAATGGAATCTTTGACCTGGGCGAACAGGACTGGATTGGGAATTGATCTGTGTGCCATTTTATTCCTGCTAAAAGCTGGATCCAGCACGAGACCGTCTGCATGTACAGCACCTCACCCGCTTTCTCCTCCTTTCAGATTGTCGTGCCAAGCCGAAAGGCCTCCTAACGCAAAAAAAAAGTTCTATAACGTTATAGTCTGGCAGGCAGTCTGGATGCTGAAAATGTCCCTGTTTATTAATCAGTGCCCCCGAACAGGCGAATAACGCTCCCCTCCCCTCCCCTTCCACACAGGTTTGCTGATTCTGGCCAACTCTATTCTGTGCCGGGCCTACAGCATGCTGAAGGCGGCCCACGTCACCCACCTCCACATGCTCAGCGCTGTTCTGAGGGCGCCCCAGACCTTTTTCGAGTCCACCCCCACAGGGCGTGTGTTGAACCGCTTCAGCAAAGACGTGGACACAATAGACTGTCGCATTCCAGAAAACCTTGATATCTGGATGCGCACTTTCTGGTACACAGTCAATGTGGTGATCATATGCTCTGCCCTCACCCCTATGTTCTTCATAGTCATAGTGCCGTTAATGCTGTTCTATTGGTGGGTCCAGGTAAATAGGAACAAGTCTGCTAACTCATTAATGCAGCATGCTGTAGTGACGTTAGGCTCTTCTTTTTACATGTCTAGTTCCATTGCTAGTGTTCTGGATTTTTTAGATCATAGGGTTTGGTTATTTGGTGCAGTGCTCTGGGGCTGTCAACAGATCTTCTTTATCCAAGCGGCACATGATGTTTGAGAAAAGAATGGAATATCAAATCATCATTCACCTTAGTTTAACTAAAACCAAAATATAATGATGATTAATAGAAACGTGTGGAGACTATATATTACTTAGTTATATTTGACTAATTATATGGTGAAATATATATATATATATATATATATATATATATATATATAATGTCAAATAAATTATAAGGAATGTAAAGTGAATTGCAAACTAATTGACATTTTGCTGTTTTTTTTATTCTTGTTTGATTACATTTTTTAAATCTGGTATAAGTCTCTTATTGGACTCTGTCCTGACTCAATTACTAAAACCCTTTATCTTGACTTGGACTCGATGTTTGGCTCATAAAATACTGATACTGATTAATTATTATTATTATTAATAATCATTCATTGAGATCGGTGGACGTGGATAAAGAACAGCTGTTTGTAGGAGTAGTCTGACTCTTTCCATTTATGGAAGTGGACATGCGTTGGCATGGAAATTACTAATGCAAAGGTTCCTGCACTCCTAGCCATAACATAGAACTTAGGAACGCCCTATCCTGGCCAGCAGGGGTCACTGTTGCAGTGCTGGGGATGACCTCGCTAGAACAGCCTACCCGAGGCACAATCTTGGCAGTTCACTGCAGAGCCATCAGCGCTCAGTGTTGCGTTGTTGGAGGATGATTCTCTGAACAGCCTCTTCTCCCTCAAGCGCACACGCAGTTGGACTCTGACTGAGGTCCAGTTGGTGGTGGGTCAGTGAATAGCCACTGAGTCACCATATGGCTCGTTATTTTAAACTTTAAGGCACATCTTCCAGATGATCTATCACGTCTTGGAGGTGAACAGCCTTAAAAACCCGAAAGAGCCCTAATATTTGCAAAAGATTCTAGCTTCCTGTTTGGACACCCCCAGTCCAAATGCACGTCAACACAACCTGTGCATGTACAAACTAAAATATGACTCATTTCCACACTTAACATGTTGGGTAAGTTCTGAGACCTTGCAAAACCCCAATGAATCATCTGGAAAGGTGCCTAAACTTTAGCACATGCCAATTTCATGCTCCATTTTCTCATAATATGGTTTCTTATATATGCATAAGAGTGGTTTATTTTTGATAGCGATGTGTCGATTAAGTTCATTTGACCAGGGGTGTCCAAATACTTTTGGGAAAACGACCTTTTTAGCAAACAGCAAGAACAGGTTGCTTTGGTTTCCGTGTCTTTATTTCGTTCTTGACACATCAGATCTGTATCTCTCCTCATTCCATTAGTGCCAGGTTGTAGCTTGTACTAAAACAATGCATGTAGTTTATGAAGATAAAGCAATCATTTCCCTTTGCTAGATTTGGTAAAGAGGTTTAACAGAGAGCCGCATACTAATCCAGAATGCTCAGCTTTCTTAACATCCTAGGTGAGGTTACATTAGGGTGTGAGACTGTGTTATACAGGGTGAGACTCTATGGGTCTAAAGCAATGGCTAAAAACATCTATAAATCAAACCTTAGAGTACAGCATACATCCATATACACTGTTTGCAAAAATTAGGGGATATTTCATTTTGAAATGTCCCCCCCCCCAATTCTAGTGAGCAGTATATGAAACAAACTTCTGTAACCTGCAGCCTTACTCTGTATCTGCTGACTTTATTATGGCATCCTTTATGATTTTACATCTTGCTTTTGGTTTGGCTTCAGCATTGCATGGCACCTTTATCGTTTCCTTTCGTTTGATTCATTCGGTGGTGAGTTAATTAAACTGGGCGCAAGTGCTTTAAAGTGCCCCTGAACTGGTCAGTAAACGTAACGAGGTTTTAAAATGAATAACGTGTAACATGCAACGTATAAAATGTGTCGTTTTTTCGCCGATATGCAGCTCGGGTGTTGTGAGATTGGAGAACTGGGCAGAGTAAATACAAGGGAAAATGGGAAAAACGACACCTCAAACATCAGACACCAATCAAGATTAAAAGCTACAGACAGGTGAATGAAATAAAGAGTAATAATAAGACTTATTAAACCCCTTCATACGGATACAGAAAAAAAAAAGAATTGTCAAAAACATGAGTTTAAAGTCTTGATCTGGCCTCCAAATGACTTATATTGTTGTCAGTATCAATCGGTTTAAAAAAATTACTTTTGCTCTAATTAATTGAGATTCTTCACCTTTACTCTTCTTAAGCCTGAAGCTTCCTATAATGGATATTTAAATGTCACAGATGTAAAGTAGTAGAAACATTTCATTTCAAATGCAGTTTCTAATGACCGTCAGCTTGAAAGGTGAATTTCTTGGAAGTACTATAAACTATAATACTATAAACTTTCTAGCAGTTATTATAATTAAATCATCATTCGAAATGGATATCGGAGAATATATGAAAAGATGTTTCAAAACTGGATCCTCCGTTTTTTTTTTTTTGGGAGCAGTGTAGTTACGGACGTTTCAGATTCAACTGATTCTTGAGCGAAAAAAAGCTTAACGTTAATGATTCCGTCCAGGTTCTCCCAGCCGTGAATCAGGGCCTACCTGTAAAATCACACTGGCCAGGAAATGTCTGAATCTTATTAAATATTACAAAAAATAGACATAGTTTTGTTCTGCCAAAAAACAATGGATTTGTTTTACAGGCCGCTGTAAAACTGAAACAAAAATGGCTATTTTCGTTACTGTCCAGAGGGGACCAAGACCGTAGGGTCCAATTTAAGACGCCTGTCCGCTCTAACTCACTGGGACACTTTAGAGACGCCAATTTGTTCCATCAAAATTTCTTCCACATCACATTTAGGGAGCCAATCGACTGAGTGGGTTAAATCTCTTTAGCGTGACTAGTTATGATCACAGATGGTTTCAGTCTAATACAGATCTAAAACTACTGTGGAGAATTCATTAATTCATTAAGTTCATTTCATGAAATTTCACGACTTGAAATATTTGCACTGAATCGTCTATGCATCTGTGTCAGAACCTAAAACGCGTTTTCTTGCAAATGCTGCACATAAAACGTTTTTACCACCACCTAGTGGCTAATGTCGGTCTAACACGCCCTTACATTTTCGATCCTTATGATTTTTCTCTCATCAGAACACCACATAAGTAAATAAAAGTAAATAAAAAGCTGCTGTGTTTTCATTAAGGCGTTTAATATTTCTAATTAATTTAATGTGAGAATTAAAAATTGACCAAATTGAAAATGGACCAAATTGAAACAAGTGTCAGATGTGACTGACTCGTGCTGCAATGTTGTGACTCTACTGGTTCCATGAAAAAAAAAAAAAAAAAGTTCAGGGGCACTTTAGGCTGTTATGCTTCTAAAACTGCAATATTTCAATAGCTTTAGTATGTTTGTATGATTATGTATAGAAGTGTGTTAAATTAAGAACGCCACCTTATTTATTCATTGTTAGCAAATGCATCATGTGACGTGAATATTATTGTAATGTTTTGATTATTTACGAGTGTAATAATGTTTGATTGTTATACTCATGGGGATTCCATAAACCATGTGCAAAGATTACAGATCAGTAATCAGGCTTAGTTACTTGCAACAATAAGCAGCTTTCAGTTGTGCTGTCAGAACCAGGAGTTAGCGATAAATCACGACGATGTGGACGTTTTACATTTACGTTTTGGATCCGTCATGAGAACCCGTGTCCATAACCTAGGATTTAATCTCACATCTAATCCCAAAACTGGAGGCATGTTTCTGGAATCCTCAGTCTAAGCGTCTCTGCATTCTGTATTTCTGTCTCGTGGTCCTGGTCTGTTAAACCTGCTGTCTTTCCCCGTCTTTAGAGGTTTTATGTAGCCACCTCGCGGCAGCTAAAGCGTCTGGAATCAGTCAGTAGGTCGCCCATATTCTCGCATTTTTCCGAGACCATCACTGGCACTAGCGTGATTCGTGCCTACAGGCACAACGCGTCCTTTGTGCTCATGAGCGATAGCAAAGTGGACGAGAACCAGAAGAGTTACTACCCTGGTATTGTTTCCAACAGGTAGGTCTGGCTTCGGTTCTTCTGGATGATGATTGTGTGCAGATGTTAGACGTCGGTCTTGCCAAATGTTCAGTTTTGATGTGAAAAAGGCCACCAGTGATGTTTGTGTAGCCCACCACTAACACTGGTGTTGAAAGCATTTGTGTGTTTTGATGGATTCAGGTGGTTGGGGGTACGCATCGAGTTTATTGGCAACTGCATAGTGCTGTTTGCCGCTCTGTTCGCCGTCCTCGGGAAGGACAAGCTGACTGAAGGTCTGGTCGGACTCTCCATCTCTTACGCCCTGCAGGTAGGCAGTGCGGTGAACTCACAGTTTAGATCAAAGAAATAGGCTGTAGAGACTGACTCCGGCTTGTTTGATAGGTCACCATGTCTCTGAACTGGATGGTGAGAATGACGTCTGATCTCGAGAGCAACATTGTTGCAGTGGAAAGAGTAAAGGAGTACTCAGAGACACCGCCCGAGGTACACCAGATCATCCTCGGGTTTCCCTGAGAAAATCGCTATTAAACGCTGCCCCGTGGTGTAGCACGCTCTCGCGTCTCTGCACGGGATGTCCTGGCAAGCCTGTGGCGACAGCGGCGAGGGAAGACTCCCTAAATGTGATGTGGAAGAAATTCTGATGGAACAAATTGGCGTCTCTAAAGTGTCCCAGTGAGTGAGAGCGGACAGGCGTCTTAAATTGGACCCTACGCTCTCGGTCCCCTCTGGACAGTAACGAAAATAGCCATGGTTTTACAATGGCAGGACAAAACAATGACTGTTTTTTGTAATATTTAATAAGATTCAGACATTTCCTGGCCAGTGTGATTTTACAGGTGGGCCCTGATTCACGGCTGGGAGAACCTGGACGGAATCATTAACGTTAAGCTTTTACGTATCATGTAAATGACTGAATAACGGACCGAAAGTGAAAAACAAAAACGATTACTGTCACATCCACGGCGTTTCCTCACTACATTTGCAAACACTCGTCACTCCTGCCACAGGACCCCTGCGTTACGCCCTGGCGAGTTTCTTATCTAGTACAGGAAAGCGTGTGAGAGTATCGTACTGCATGGTGGACTGCTCACCAAAATTAGGGGCTATTTCATTAGCGGATATTTCATTCTGAAATATTCCCTCATTTTTGCGAGCAGTTAGTTTGCCCATGGAAAAAAAAACCCAGAAAATCAAAATTCAGTCGACGGTTTCCACTGAATGTGTATTTCTGGTAATTATCCGATTGAAATTCTAAAATTCAAATATCGTAAGCCGGGCCATCGTAAAACATACCTACGTCACTCAGCATGCGTCACTGTGAAAAGTTTGCTTTGAAGTGGGAGCTAAAAAGTCAACAGCTACAGCTGTTGTTTCCTGTGGTGTCAACACAGGTCGAAGAGGACAAGTTCTAAGAACTTGGAAAAGTGTCAAAGTGGTTTGACATTATGGTTTTGTAACTTTAATGGAGAACTTGGCTGGTTTGCACAGAGCCCTGATTCATCAGTCATCCCTGAGACGAACTGGAACACCAACAGTGAAAGAACTAACAATCCAAGCTCAGTACCCGTCCTCAAATTCATGTTCCAAAATCAAGGAGAGGGAAAGAATGAGGAGGTTTTATTGGGTTTACTTTTGGTGATGTTGTACTCGCCGTACTATGGTTTGATAATCTTCTTAAAATGGTTGACCTGACTGCGCAGGCACCGTGGGAGGTGGAGGACAAGAAGCCCCCTCCTGAATGGCCTTCACAGGGCAACGTGGAGTTTGTCGACTACAGCGTGAGGTATCGAGAAGGACTCAGCCTGGTGCTCAGGGACATTTCCTTAAAGGTGAAAGGAGGAGAGAAGGTGAGACTGGAACAGTCGGGCAGAGCGTCCTGTATCGATTGGAATAAAGTGCATACTCGCATCACAATGACATTTGCTATTGACGTGTACAGATCGGCATTGTGGGTAGAACCGGAGCCGGCAAGTCCTCCATGACACTGTGCCTGTTCCGTCTGCTGGAGGCGGCCGGAGGGGAGATCACCATCGACGGCGTCAAGATCGCCGAAATCGGCCTGCACGACCTGAGATCCAAGCTCACCATCATCCCCCAGGTTCGAATGCTTTCCCTCCATCTGTTTTCACTTAAGCACAGCTGGAAAAAAAAAAAAAACTTTATTGTCATCTTAATATCTCTCTCATGTTTTGTTTAACGTGGCAAAAAAAATACTAACAGGCGAGAATTCAGATCGATTGCCAAAAACATCTCGGGCTTGTACGAGGCTCACAAAACAGCTTGAAATGTTCTCCTGTGGCTAATTAGCCCGCGTACCTCCCAACACAACTGTGGCTAATTTACTGGGAGCTTAGGTTCAGATTGTTAACATTTTTTGGTTCGTTCCTTGTTTTCTGCAGACATTCCTGTTCTTCGTTCTGACCTTAATTCACACCTTCGAGTCATGAATGGCCTTGTTTGCCCCTCAAGAGAGGGCTACAGCAGATTCTAATGCGTTTATAAAAAAAAATCCCTACACTGTACATGTGCATGTAGCTCCAGTGCTAAAAGTCACTTACCATTAGGGTTGGGTATCGCTTGCATTTTATAAATTCCGATCCTACTTGTTGATTGCAAGTTGGGAAAAAAAAAAAATTTCAAGGTGTAGATAAAGAATATCTTTCTTTTTATATATTTCAGCTTTGAAAGTAATGACTTTTTTTCTTCCCGTTTGTACTTAGTGTAAGTGAAAAGCTTAACTTGACTTAATAAACTAAAACAATGACCAAGAAACAGCAAACTTCTCTCAATTACTACTGGTCACAAGTACTCTGTATTACTAGTATTAGTACTAGTATTATGCGTTTTACTTATAATAGGTTTTCCTATAATGAAAAAGAAAACCAACAAAACAAGGAGGGTGCCCAGTCTCTGAAAAACGAAACATAAACTGGTGTTTCTAGACATTATGAGGTGGCTTGGTGGGTAGCACCAGGTCCCAGGTTCGATCCCTGTGTGGAGTCTGCATGCCCTCACCGTGTGTGTGTTTTCTCCGGTTCCCTGTCACAGTCCAAAGACTTGTGTATTAGGTCGTTCGGTCACTCTAAATGGGCATCGATTCGAGGGTGTAATGGCCTGCCCTCCTAGTGGCGTTAAATAATGACTAAAACGCCACTGCAGCGCTGTGACAAGTGACATCTACGATCTGCATGATCTGCCATGTACAGGAACCGGTGCTGTTCTCTGGGACTTTGAGGATGAACCTGGACCCCTTTGAGAAATACGCCGATGAAGACGTATGGAACGCTCTGACTCTGTCTCACCTGCACAAGTTCGTCAGCAACCAGCCAGCTAAACTGAACTTGGAGTGCGCAGAAGGAGGAGAAAATTTAAGGTAGACCAAAGAGCATATAGCTGCTTGTTCATGACTGGGTTTCGTTGAGCTGACGGCTGGTTTTTGTGGCTATGTGCAGTGTGGGACAGAGGCAACTCGTCTGTTTGGCCCGAGCCTTGCTCAGGAAGACCAGAATCCTCATCCTTGATGAAGCCACGGCAGCTATCGACCTGGAGACGGACGACCTGATCCAGTCCACCATCCGAACCCAGTTTGAGGACTGCACCGTCTTTACCATCGCCCATAGACTAAACACCATCATGGACTACACAAGGTACTGGTTGTGATAGAAGGTCATTATGTCCCCATAAATCCTGAAACCACCCACCTAATATTGTGTTGAACCCCCTCGTGAGCTCTAGAGTGAGGTGAAGCCGTGGTCACACAATACAGTGCTACCTCAGTTCTCAGATTCGTTCTAGGAATTGAAATCTACCAGTTCTGAGCTGATTATCCCCAGAAAATCCACCCTGTGCAAGACATTCTATGCATAAATGGATCTGTACTGTACAGGACCTCCCTGATGTTCGATTGGGACAGGTCCCAACAAAACCATCGTCAAAAGTGTTTGGCCAAAGTGTATCATAGCAGAGAACATGATAAGTGCTGATAGGTAAGTTCGAGTTTAAGACACTTAGATGAACCACAAAGCTTATTTTATAATAAAAGTGTTAAAAAATCTCATGTAATTTAGCGAGTTTGAAATTGATATGTAAAATTAAAACACTTACTCTATTGGTGAACTCAGGGCGCTTTCATAGCTGCCAAACTAACTGCAGGCTGTGATCTGGAGGTTCCTGTTCCTGTTTTCCTTTCCGTTGGCCTTTTTAGTACCCACAGGGACTTATTTGCACTGCGAAAAACAGTACTGTGGATGTAAAACATAGAAAAAAAAACAATAAAAGAGCAGATCTCTTTACTTAGTAAGGGCTATTGTGAATCTGAATCACTGAATCACTGTGTACTGAATCATGAATCATGACTGGTGAATCAGGTTTTATAGGTATATGTGGAACTATTTTGAAAAACTCACGGTACAAATGGGTGGGGCAGCACGGGGGCTCGGTGGGCGGCACCGCTGCCTCACAACAAGAAGGTCCCGGGTTCAATCCCAGGGCGGGCCGGCCTGGGTCCTTTCTGTGTGGAGTCTGCATGTCCTCCCCGTGTCTGTGTGAGTTTACTCCGGGTACTCCGGTTTCCTCCCACAGTCCAAAAACATGCGTGTTAGGTTAATTGGTGTCTCTAAATTGTCACTGACTTGTGTGTGCAAAACACCCCAACCGTGTAACTGGAAACAGCTGCACGCCGGTCCCGAGCCTGGATAAATGGGGAGGGGTGAAGAAATCAACGGCAAAACTACTCCACTATCCTGCCGAAATACTTCATGGATCACATCGATGAAAGAGAGAAACGTGTGGAGATCGATGATCCATCAAGTGACCGAGAGTCGGCCGCGACTGTACGATAATCCAATCCAATAGACTGCCAACAAATCTAAGGGTGGACTAAGACTTTTGGACTGTACTTAACATATGCTGTTGTCATGAGATAATCATCATTATTTGTTCGGGGTTTGGTTTAAACATTTTGGCTGATCCAGTGTAGATTTAAAAATGCTAGTACCAAAGCGTCGTGGCATGAATACTTAGGGCGAACTTCATCTGTGCTTTTGTAAGCGCTCCAAAAATATGAGCCAACCCGCTTTCTGTATTACAGCCGTAATTTATTTGATTTTTCTCTCTGTTATATTCTGCACGTATGTTGTGATTGCATTAAGGCTGCCAAGCGCTCAGCGAAGTGTACGGCAGATACGGATGACTCACGCTCCGTCTGTTGCCACTCTCATCTATTTTCGGAGTTTATCTCCAGGCTTTTTTTTTGACAAACAGCTAAATAGGAGCAATGTGCAGACTGAGACATGGAGTCAGCCGAAGCTTAACTTCTCTGTTCATGTTGCAAGAGATGACTAATAGTGTTACATGATGTTAGTTCAAACTGAATCGCATGTCCTTTGCTATGGTGACCCAAGAGGTTAGTGCTGCCACCTCGCAGCTCCCAAAGATCCCAAATTCGAATCCCAGTGTGCAGTTTGCATGTTGTTCCTGTCATGTTCGCTTGGGGTTTCTCCAGTGACTCTGGTTTCCTTCCACATGTTAGCATGGCCTGTGGTGGATTGGCACCCTGTCTTAGGTAGGTTCCTGCCTTGAACCCTGTGCATTATAGGAGTTGAACTCTCAGGATTCCTGATTTAAACTTAGATAATTGATCTAGTGATTACCTGATCTTAGAACAACACAAGACATCATCTTTTCCATGGATGTCCATGCATTTTTCAACAAGACAATGCAAAACCACGTCGCCCACATTACAAAGGTTTTTCTGCAGGAAATAAGGGTACAGGTACTGGCTGCATTCCTGACCCGTCCCCAAATGAGAATATGGAAATGAAAAGATATCTTAAAATGTTTTCGCAGGAAGAAGCGAACAGAGAGACACCTGATACGCTACATTGCTTGGTAATTTTTATTTTATTTTCCATACTGTCATTTTCCATACAAATCTTCCGATTTGGGGTTGTAGATATGGGAGTAATACTAGATATACTGTCGATTCTGGTTAATTGGACCATCGGTTAATGGGAGCAGCTGCTTATTGGGACCAAATCCTAAAGTACCAAAACAAATCCTATTATATACATGTAATTTTGTTCGCTTATTTGGACGTTTCTGGCATAACTACCCGAAAACTCCCGAGTTTCTCCCCAGCCCTCTACTGCCACCTACAGGTTTTTGCCTAACATTTCCATTTACTACAAAAAAAGAAGCCAAAAGTCACTT
>JAUZST010012349.1:0-11493 GCA_034779995.1 Parotocinclus haroldoi
ACACACACACACACACACACACACACACACACACACACACACACACACACATACACACACATACACACACATACACATACACACACACTCCATTCCATCTCTTTCTCATTTTCGGCCTCCCTGGGGCTTCAGAGCGCCGGTTCCTCCACATACACTCTGTAGCCGGCGGTCTCGACGGGGCCGTCGGTTTCATTCTGACCTTTTCCCTCCGGCACATATGGACAGAGAGGCTGGTCGCTCTGAATCACCCGGCGCTGCTGCCTTTGTTCCCACCTACGCCACACGCTCGCTTCCGCTCTTCCTCCCATATCTTTCTTTTTGTCTGGCTCCGAACGAGAAAAATGAATACAGACAAAGATCTACACACAGTCCGTTCCTGCTTGCCCCCCAACCCCAAGCAACCCCCCCCCCACCCCCCCACCCCGCGTCCGCCAGCTCGCTCACCCTGTTTTATGCCAGAGGACTCCTCTGTTCCTCATCATATCCTCAGTCGTCCTCACCAGTTCTGCACTCTGATGAATAATGAACAAGTCTTTCGACCTGCGAGGCAAGAAATAAAACAAACCCCACGGCCAATTACAGAAAGGCTTAACAGTAGTGCGAGCGAGTGCATTCGGAGGGAGTTCTCGGTTCAGATCAGATCAGAAGTTGAGGTTTGTTCTAATCTTCTTCAGAAGTACGATGAATTATTTCCATGACGTGCTCAGAGTGCGAAAACCGAGCATACTCGGTCCACAGTTTCGGACGCGCTCTTTGCCAATCAGAAGGAACTTACTCACGATCCCTTTTACACTCACCTTGTGTGTCAGGAGACAGATTTATAAAAGCTTGTGAATATTCCCAAGACAAACAATAAGAAGTTTAGAATGTTCCTAAATAATTCGGAGCACCCTGGAGATAAAATAAGTCACACTGGATAGTACCACTGTAACGTGGTAGTAACTTCAAGCTCCTGCAGATGGCGCTGCACAAGGATGATCGGGCTAGAAGTATGTGCTACGTGTACAACGGGATTCAAAGACTGAGAAGAGGTGGTACAGAATGTCTCGTTCAATGTGTGGAAAAAGGGTTGCAAATCAGATGTAAATGACTGGCAAAAAAAGAGTGATTGCATTTGGATGTGCCAAAGGCCATGGTGTGAAGGAAGTAGCTGAATTTGCATTTGTATCGAACTGTACGGTCACACGAAACCTCTACAGGAAGCTCTCATTAGAATGCGAGGATGCCGTAGGTACGTTTTAGCCACAGCATGACTCATTTTAATTGTTAATGCGTCCATTGTTTTCTTTTGTAAGCTGTATCGCATTTTACAGAAACATTCGGAATTTGTATTTACTGCTATTTCCGATATTTGACAATTCGCCTGCAAAACGGAGGAAAAACATCAAATCTAGGCTTTGAAAGAAAGATTAAAAAGAATCCTATTTCAGTCATTATTTGCAATATAACACGGACAGCTGAGGGTCTTAAAATGAATATGTCTGCCAGGAATAGGACTGAATTCCTCAGGAGTCACAGAAGTATACGATCAGTAAGGTGGAGGATCTGCCCCATCTTTTAGGCCTTTGCGGCTTTTCCTCTCCCTCTCCCTTTCCCTCTCTTAAACCCCACAAAACGCTCATCTAAGCTTCACGTAGAATTGGCCGTAATAGGTCACTGCGTTTTTGCACTGGTGAAAGTACGCAAATGCGAACAGAGGGCGAATAACGTCAAATTTTCGCCATCTGAAAAACAAACCGCAGAGACATATTCCCCTGAGCAGGTCCCGGGTCTGCCTAGAGGAAAATGCCTGGGCTCTCCAACAAATGTGGACAAGTTCGAACCTAGGGCATCCCTATACGATGCCCAAACCAACTGACCTAACGCATATCTTTGCAATAGAAGTGAAGAGCAACGGAGTCTAAGGAAGACACAGACAGAGAGAGATAATGCTAAATTCATACAGGAGGCCGGGACTGTGCCAAACACTATGCCAACTAGGTGGTGCCTAGCCAGCGGCATAGGGTGCGAGGCAGGAACAACCCTAGACAGGGCGCCAGTCCACCGTAGGGCACACACTCATACAGTAGAGGAAATAAGTATTCGATTTTTTGTTAATTGGTGTCTCTAAAGTGCCCATAAGTGTAAAGTAAAGGAAATAATTATTTGATCCCTTGCTGATTTTGTAAGTTTGCACACTTACAAATATATGGACAGTCTATAATTTTAAGGGTAGGTTTGTTTTAACAGTGAGAGAGAGAATATCTAAAAGATATATCTAACAGGATGGAGCCATGTACTGTAAAATCCTGAACGACAACCTCCTTTCCTCCACCAGGACATTAAAAATGGGTCGTGGCTGGGACTTTCAGCTCGACAATGACCCAAAACATGCAGCCAAAAAGAAGCACATTAAGGTCATGGAGTGGCCTAGCCAGTCTCCAGACCTTAATCCCATAGAACACTTATGGAGGGAGATGAAGGTCCGAGTTGCCAAGCGACAGCCTCAAAATCTTAATGATTTAGGGGATGATCTATGGCGTCAAAATAGGTCCCAACGTTTTGAGAACCAAAAAACAGAATCCGAAACCAAAAAATTGCATTTTGTAATAAAAACCGGTTTGTGAACAGAATATTTCTGTTTGTAATCGTCTATTTGGAGTTTAATATTGGCTGCTGGAGTTAAGCCCCGCCCACTGGTTCATTTCACAGAGCCCGCTACGTCAGCGAAAGAACGCCACTCTTTTACCCCATTGGAAAATGGTCGGGAATAAAGAGAATAAACACGGGGGAAAAATGCTCCGTTTAGGAGTGGGCAATATGGCAATATTTTTATCACGTCACATGAAGAATAATGTCATTACTTATGCATTTTGTCTGTGATCGCATGTAAACAGGTGAAAATACCTTCACACCTCTAGTTTCAATGTAAAAAAACCTGACTTTACATTATGCCAATATTGTATTTACTTACAATATTTATATCATATATTTTATTATTCATTCATTATCTTCCGCCTAATCCACACAGGGTCGCGGGCCAGCCGGTGCCCACCCTGCAACTCTGGGCGCGAGTGCAGGAACAACCGGCACAGGCACGCACACATGCGAGCACACACGCACGCTAAGGGCCACTTTCAGAGACACCAATTAACCTAACACACTTCTTTGGGCTGTGGAAGGAAACCGGAGTACCCGGAGTAAACCCACGCAGACATGGGGAGGACATGCAGACTCCACACAGAAAGGACCCAGGCCGCCCCACCCTGAGATTTAACCTGGGACCTTCTTGCTGTGAGGCAACATGCTGCCTCATATTTAATCATATTTTGCATAACATTACATTATCTCTAATTCATTAATTTACATTATAACTTTGTATTTATTATATATTTTACATTTGTTCTTTTATTATTTAATCACTTACTATTTACTTATTCAACTATTACTGTGAACTTACTAATTACTAATTAAGTTTTAACTAAAATTTCGTTCTTGCACCATCAAAGCAGCACAAGTAGGTCCTCTCCCTTTTTGGATCTTGGTCCTACCAAGGTTTTTCCTTATATCATTTAGAGGGTTTTGCCTTGCCGCTGTCGCCGTAGGCTCGCATAGTTTGGACATAGATAACGGAAGACAAGAGAAAACTGCAAAGCTGCTTTGAGACAATTCCACCGTAAAATATGCTATGGAAATCTGACTACAGTATTATAATATTATATACAGAATTCTCTGGATTCTCTTTTTTATATTGGAATGAAGTGACTGACAAAGACATGCTCATTACTCCAAGGCAAAACCAATGGCATATCTGATCTAAGAGAGGCCTAAGACTTTTTTTTTTCCAGCACTGTACATGACCCTGCAAGAATCGTAAAGACTGGAAGAGACTCCGAGAAAGTTTCCGTAATTACGGCCCCAGCTCGGCCAGAGACGCCCTAATGATGGATCTTTAGCACACCTAAACAGATGCAAATCGCCAAATGAACACTGCATTTACGACCAAATTAAGAGCACTGTCGTTTGTTAAATGCTCATATCTAACATCTACGCTTTAGCCAGGCTGATGCATTACTCGCAGACGGTAAACCCATTTGCTCCGAGCTGGATGCGGCTTGAAGAATGTGCGAATACCTTGCATTTATAACGCATTTCTCTTGATGGCGAGGCCTGCCGTTAATTCAATATCTCCTCCCATGATCCGCACTGTTCAGCCCGAACATATACTCGCCCTTACCATTGCTCGTTCTATAGTCTTATATTCCCATCTTCTCTTTCCACTGGCAAGAGCAACGGATCCGAGTTGACTCCATAACCACATCTGTCCCCGCTTTCTGCGTGTGTGTGTGTGTGTGTGTGTGTGTGTGTGTGTGTGTATTATGTGGGTGTTAAGCAGAATATTTTTACTGCTCTGTACCTTCTGGTTCGCTGCTATACTGTAGTTAATGCTGCTAGAGTTTCATGCTGCACATGGCATCAGTGATTTAAATAGGCCATGTGTTCTTAACTAATGACTAACAACATTTTCTGTTTTCTCTCCGAGCTCATGTTGCAGTACCAGCTCCAGTCCCACGCACTGAAATATTATTTCGCTCCAGCTCCACTCAAGTTCCGTCCGTCATCAGTAACCTGTCCCACAATGCCCGGGCAACACCAGAGGGCAGTACCCCTCTCCGTCCTTCGTTTGGCGAGAGGACTATCCCGCTGAAGATTCAAGTGACGTTGGACTTTAGACCTTTGTGTACTGGACGAGATAAAGTAGATGTGCATATTTTTTTTAAAAACTATTTTATTCAACATTGTATTTATCTGCTATTATTTACGTAGTTTCTGTCATTAACTATTACTACAAACTTGTTTGACCAGATAAATTAGTTTTACTTTCATATTTAACATCTAAGCCACCCAAAGAGGTTCAGGTCCCTTTTCGAGTCTTGGTCCTCCCAAGGTTGCTTCCTGACAACAGGGAGTTTTTCCTTGCCACCGTCGCCCTAGGCTCGCTCAGTTTGGGATTGGCCATAGAGGATAAGTCTAGACAATGCTCCACTGCATTGACTTGACTTAACTACTTGATGTGTGTATGCACGTGCACTGAGGGAGGAAGACTCTGAGGCTGTATTTGGCAGGCATTGCCTCTGTGTGTGCCAGAACTAGTCCATCACCCCAGGGCCCAGGAGTCATGACAGGAAGAAAACAGATTGATTTCTCCCCTCCTACGTACAAACAATTAACTACATGCAGCTCAATTAGACACATGCCACAGACACCTTCAGCTCCAAGTCTCCACTCTCTAGTCCTATCCCCCCCTTCACGCCCCCTCCTACGGCTTTACGGCGCCGATCCAGCGTCCATAATGTATGTATGTATGTATATGTATGTACGCCTAGTGTCTGTGTGTAAGCCTGTGCATGTGCCAGCATGTTTAGTAGGCCACTTAGCACTCTTGTGTATGTAGCGCGGAAATCAAGGAGGGCTACAGGTGACAGCCAGCGTGCGCTGCCTGATAACAAAACACCGTCGCAATTCATTAGTGGAACACACAGCCAACACGAGGTCTGTTATAACTGGGTCATTCTGTACCAGAGCGCCGCTGCGGGTCAAGTTCGGGCTCGAGAGCTGTTTATGATTATGACTCTTGATACAGAGTGTCCTTTCACTTCAGCACCATAGGGTTAAAGGAAGGTTTTGCACTTTTATAGATCTTGATCTAAACACAAATGAACTAAAAGCCAAGTACACAGGAGGAACCCAAAGCTCGCTAAGGTCCAGCTAGATTGTTTTCTCAGAAACAGACGAGCCCAGAAACAGACAAGCTAATGGATGGTAAAGACAGTATTTGCGCGCAGACGAGTCCAGTTTGGCGGCCACGTAACGTTCGGTGCCACAGGTCATTGACCGAAATGGTCATCGACCAGCCATTACTGTGAAAATAAAGAGTAATTTCACGAAAAATATAAAATGCATCAGAGATACAGTCCAAAAACACTGTATCAAATGGAACATTAACATCCACCCAGCCTAACCTAAACAGTGGTTATTTACTTAAGTAAGGTTTTTTTTTCCTTGACATGACAATGTACAGATTAATAATCATAGACAACGTAGAATAAATATGTCTCACTGGCTGCACTTAACCAAGAGGCAATGAGTCCCGATGCAGAAACACTAATTTTTAGAACAGGCAAGGCAATATCACTTTTTAAACACTTTTAAACCTTTAAGTAGGTAAGTCCAGTGTAATGATATTAGTAAAAGGCACAGCGGTCAAATGACAGGCACTCGGCACTTCTAGGTACAAGCAGTCCCTGATTTAACATTGTAAGCTGAATTTATCGTAAAAATTAGCAGACATCATTTGAAATATTTCTATATCATAGTGTAAAATGCATTATGCATACGCAATTCCCAGTGCTCCTCAGTCCGGCCACATGAATCCCTACATCACACAATGCATGAAACATGCTTAAAACACTTAAATTAAAGTACAGTTGGGCAACAACATTAACATGTAGCTTATCTTATATTTAAGCATTGAATATGTCGTCTAAATAATTGAATAACGCGTTAAAAAAAAAAAAAAAGATTGCTGCCTGATCAAGGGTTCGACTCCTACTCCTGCCATGGCTTGTTGTCACCGAGCAAAGCCCTTAACCCAAAATTGCCTAGAACACCTTAGCGCGCATAAAGTGGTGTGGAATAAAAAGCACCCTGTAATGATGAGTCCTGGTGTGATTTACCCCTTGCTGTGTTGTGTTATGATCTGGATGTCTTTCGTTGCCAGGATCGTGATTGACACGGGCGGGCATGTTCATTTGTGGATCGCTGTCTGACCCCCCTGTTTCTCCCCTATGGGTCTCGAAACCAGAAGACAAACATTGATGTGCCACGAAGGACAAACAAGTCCCCTGTCTATCAGTCTGTCAGCTATTTGTCACTTCTCATCCATTCCCGCAGGTCCTGAGTCCCCCCCCCCACCCCCACCCCATCCCCAAATACAGGGAAACATTTCGGATTGAGTAGCTCAGTAGGCTGTCACCCCTGACACATCTTCCCTCCGTCCACAAGGTTTGAGCACCAAAACCCGGTTCTAGTTCAGGATCCGCTGCAAAAGTCTGAGAATCAGGTTTCATTCATTACATCACTCAGAGTCCCTGTGTGCAGAGAAAATACCCTGCTTTAAAGCAGAAACAAAAATACACATAGACAGCGTTTTAGGAACTACAAAAGCTTCAAAAAGAAGAATTAAAAATAAAAACCCGGCAAAAGCACCTAATGACCGGAAAAATAACCAAGGCGAAACCTGAGGAGCCTCACAGAACATTGAAGTATTACATTGTACGAAAAGGGTTACCTTTATTCTCAGCTGTCACACTCATTCAGACAGACAAAGTACACAAAAGTTTTACTATTATTAAAAAAAAAAACTCTCTTAGTAAAAATATCGGTCCTATCTGATCAAACCGGGTCTGTTTCTAATGCTGCAGCCTTACACAGTACGAGTCAATAAAAGGGCTTCAATTCAAATCAAGCAGGCGAAAGATGAAAAAGAAATAAATATAAACATCTTTACATCTGAACATATGACATCTTTTTAACCCTCTTTTAAAATCGACCTCAAAACTTTGAATCAATGCCAACCGGAATTAATCAGCGCAAGCGGCATAATCAAAATTTAAACAACAGTCGAGCCTGCTGTATTCACGCGGCATGTCGGATATCGACCGCGGGTTCGTGTTTTGGTGGAGGAAAACGCGCTTTGAATCTTGCAGCGCGCGGCGGCGGCGGCCTTGGTGCATCGATTTTTGCCACGCAGCGGCATTCACGCTTTGACATCGGGGCTTCTTAATTTCGTCATTGAGCAATCTGCTCGGGCTGCGGCGCCGAGGTTAATTAATGGATTGCTAAAGGGGCACGTGAACGTTGAACAAAGCGCTCGGAGAGCCAAAGGAAGACGGAGGAGAGCCGGGCACTCAGCCCTGACCCTTTGTTCTGCTGGCGGCTAGCGGTCGCCGCTACTCATTTGGACCTGCAGATGGAGGTCCTGTGGTACGCAGCTTGGCGCGCACGCACACACTCGCACTGCTGCTGTTTGTTAATGTTCCTCATTACTGCTATGTCACGCGCAGCGGATCGGCTGCGAGAACGCTGCTTCTATTCCGTAAACCCAGTTGCTTGACAGGAAGACACACAGACGCACACCTGTCTTATGTATAGTGTGCTGTCACATGATGAGGTCGGTGCATTAACCAATTATGGACTTACTTCTCTAAAGGGAACCACAGAGAACAATGCCTTAGGCTTGTTTGTTTGTTTGTCTTCTTTAACGTCGCTGTCGGCATTGGTGGCCATTTCAGCGACACACACACAAGGTTACATCTATACACAAGACTAGTCACATATACACACTCAAGTCAATGGCAATTTAGAGTGATCAGTTAACACGCACGGCTTTGGACTGTGGGAGGAAACCGGAGTACCCAGAGTAAACCCACACAGAAATGTAGTGGACATGCAGACCCGACACAGTAAGGCCGCTCCGCCTTGGGATTGAACCCAGGACCTTCTTGCTGTGCTACCCACCGAGCTACCGCGCTTCCCGCCTCTGCTCACGAGTCGCTTTGATTCGCGATCCTGAGTTCCCTATACTTCTTACAACCGTTTGATTTCTGAAGCGTAAACGTTGCAAAACATTTTTGCGTTTGTTTACAAACACCATAGTGTTTTTACTAACTTTATTTGAACATTTACAACGTATATGCAGCGTAGCTTTAAACACGACTCAGCCGCTTGGGCTTTGTGTACCAGACCACTGCTGATGTACGTTGATGATGAAAAAAGGTTCGATTTCTGTGCTACTCTGTACACTAAATAGTCTCTCTAAAAAACGCAATACAGTGGAACCTCGGTTAGCGAACGCCTTCTATAGCCAACGTTCGGATCAAACGACCAAAACTTTCGCTAAAAATTTGCCCCGGATGGCGAACAAAATTTCCGATAGCATACAGCTACGTCACCTACACCTACGTGACCAGCATGTCAGACCAAGCATCATTCGCGCTCGAGACACAGTTACTGTAGCGGCCATTTATGTTTTGCTGCATTTATGATCGCTCACCACGTGGGGCGCTGAAAGCTTTAAAGGTGACTCTAAGGTACCAGGTAAGAGGGGGATGGGGGTAGTCTTCGTATGAAACGGGAGGTCTGAATGTCTAAAATAATACTCGATATCCACTATTGCTGCTGATGTATGGATTATCTGCTGCTGGGGTATCCAAAGTTTTAAAGGTATGGACTCTGTGATTCTGAACTCCCGTTCAATAGGAACGAGTCAATACAGTTACGATCGGTCGTTTGTTATCTTTATCTTCACGCATCCTTCTTATTTAGTGATTTTTGTGCTTTATTTTAATAATATCGCCCTCAATCATGTTCTCATGAAGGGGGATTCCCCCTTCAAGCAGTAGTTCCACCTCACACCTCCATCCATTCACGGCATCACATCGCAGTCAAAACGATATGTTTACTAAATAGTTTCTTATGTTTAAATGCTTTCTTTATTGTTTTTATGTTTATTCAACTCCATTTGTACTGTATTGTAACTGTTCTCATTTAAAAAACATACCTATATAACCTGTAACTTTCATATATTAGCGAGTCAACAGGGGCTGGGAGCCAATTATCCTCATTTCCTTTATTTTCCATGGGGAAAATTGTTTCGGACAGCGAACATTTCGGATAGAAACCAACTTTTCGGAACGGACTGCGGTCGTTAACCGAGGTTCCACTGTACTAAGAAGGGGTAGGGATCCTAATGATGGTGTGGGCATGTGTTTCGAATAAAACCGTGTATTTAGCATGAAAGCTCTACAGAGCATGCTGTTTGGAATACATAAATAGTGAAAATAAGCCATGGAATAGCGAGTTGAACCAAACTTAAAAAATTTTTTTTTCATTTTTATTTACTTTTTTTTTTTTTTTTTTACAAAAACTCTTTAGAATCCTGTCATTAAAAGAATTTACTGAAAAAAAAAAGTTTCGAATTATAAACAAAGCATTTCGTTTTACATTCCAACATATGTTAAATAACAGAGTGCAAACTATTCTTTTTTTAATTCCTGAAGAATAATCATTCAAAATGTGTTATTTTCCTCTATAAAACATAATCAAAAGCATTTCAGTCCCCTGCGATTAAAATAAATTCAAATGTGTCTTAAGTAATGCTACAGCAGAAATGTGACTGCACCGGTTTGACCACATTTGCAAAACCAATTGCTATTTTCAGTTGAAACTCAAAGTAAACAGACAAACTCACTGAACCTTTAAACATCCTCAGTCTCAAATTCGTCTCCACCTTAACAGGTTTCCATTTACAGAAGAGAAGACGTTTCTATGAGAGCAGGACGTATGATTGCGCCTCTGGTGTTCACAAAACGCAACTGCATTAGGTGAAGTAAAGATAAGACCCTATACTCCAAAGCATAACTTGACATTTCACACTGGAGCAGCTGAAAACGTTCCCACACTGTGACTCGGTTACGGTAGTCACTTCGCACAAGGTCTACAACGACCCCTCGTTGAAGCATCAGCAAACAACCCAAACGGTAATTCATCAGTCCACACTACTCTACTAAACCACTCTGAATCAAGCTTTATTATTCTGACAAAAACGGAACTCCATCTTGGATGTTTGTCTCAGGCAGCAATTCAAAAGACAAATTTCAATTAAAATAGTTTTTCTTAAAGAGTTTTCTTTATAGTTTGTTGGCTATGTGTGTAATTCCTGGTCCAAAAAATGTCCAAACCCAAACTTGCGAATGTAGTGTTGTTCTGCTCAGTGGTAATGGCTTCAAACAGATGATGAGTAGCTGCAAAAAACTTTCTTCAGTTAGTTTGAGTTTAATGGGGCAGATAATTAACGACTATTAATACTTTCAAGAGAAAAAGGACAAAACATTTTCTGGAAGATTCAGAACACCAAAGAGACATTTAAACTGGGGATGCACCAATACCGATACTTTGAATTCCGTACCGTACTTCTAGAATTCCTCCGATACATTTACATTTGTGGCATTTAGAAGATGCTCTTATCCAGATCGACTAACCACTTACAATTCAAGCAATGGTGAGTTAAGGGCCTTGCTTAAGGACCCAGCTTTGGAAGAGGTGGCCCTAGGCCATCAGGTCCAGAGTCCGGTACCTTGCCGCTAGGCTACCACAATCGCATATATTATTATATAACACGATATTACATAGAACGATACATTCTACCTGATAACAATTTACAGCAATGTAACATTAAGCAGGAAGGTGATGAAGCATTTGGAAATATCTATTTCAATATTTTATCATCTGTGAATATTTAGCAATATTTAGTTGAATGTTAAACAATGCTTACGCTTATGCAAGAGGCTTATGCTACCTCCCGGCCGCTGCGCTTCTCCAATGAACGTCGCCTTGCTTTGCCCAACATTCACACAAAGCAATCCAGACTGTTCTCATACAGAGTTCCACAAT
>JAUZST010012350.1:0-11493 GCA_034779995.1 Parotocinclus haroldoi
GTAGTAGTAGTAGTAGTGGTAGTAGTAGTAGTAGTAGTAGTAGTGGTAGTAGTAGTAGTAGTAGTAGTAGTAGTAGTAGTAGTAGTAGTGGTAGTAGTAGTAGTAGTAGTAGTAGTAGTAGTAGTATTTACACTACAATAATGCCTTAAAATAAGATAGTGATGACAGAATAATAAAAACAGCATTATTTAAATGAAAACTACAATAGATAGGATGCTTTCACTTATCTGGATTCATTTTTCCCCAGTCTACTAAAGGAATTGTTTCAGCCCAGTTAAAAGGCTTTAAAGGCTATATATTTTTGAAAGTTAGTAAACCACTGGTTTACATATTAGCAGTCATAGTTGCAATAATATTATGTGTGTTAGTGTTATGATGTGTTAGTTTTAGCAATAGATGGGCTTATGTTGGAAAACGGATATAAAATGTAACATGACCCCTTTCAATGGACATTATATAAAGAACAATTTCATAAAAATATGCTGAAGAACGATTACTTACCGAAATAGCATTTTAGTGTGAATTCCAACTCGTTTATTTGAGGCATATTCATCGAACCCGTGTGGTTTCGGAGCAATATGTCAGAATCGTATGATCTGTGCTTCCCTCTATTGGAATAATTCAATATTAGATATTCCTGTTAACCCTCCACAAAGTGAGTGAAATACAGCGTAAACACTTGTGCGATGAGGCATAGTCAAAATCCTGTTGTATTATTGTCATAAATTAGTTCTTAGGATTTGTTTCTGGCGTCTCAGTTATTACTGCACAGTAGCATTTTATTTAATCTCAACTCCGTTGAGGTAACGCATAAAGGGAACGACACGAACAGTAAAGCAGAAAACATGAACATGGCAAATACAAATAAGGGGGTTTGTTAATTCAGTATGGCCAGTATATGAACCGGAGTTTAAACAGGAAACAGCCCGCGCTCTCTCGCTCTCTCCCCCTCCCCCCCTCTCTCTCTGTCTGATAAAAGTCAGATCACACTAGAAGACATGCACTACATTCCACACGTACACCTAAACTATAAACACTTAACGCAAAGATTATTGGGACAGGTTAAGGATCAGCAAAGGCATATAAATCTACATCTTACCGTAAATAGCTCTCAGTTTCTTTTAAGACACAACGTGTATTTTTAGTTAACACACACGGTGCGTTTCGGAATAAGCTCGTTTATTATACTGCTCAAAAAAACTTGGGGGATACCCCAAAATGAAATGCCCCTCTAATGACATACCCCCTTTGTGTGCAGTGTAGAATATCACAGCCTAGACCCCGTTAACATTTGGTAAAAATATTACAAAGCTGTTTGCACTTGAACTACCGTTAGAAGTTACTCGTTATATCATGAGCGTACAGCTCTGATATTTTCAGTAGAGGTTAGTTAATTTGAGATAATAGTCATTTCTGATGTTTTACCCTTTTACTAGGGAAAAAACATCCAGGACTGATCACTCATCTTTAGTAAATCTGGCCTGTGTGCCATGATCATACTGAAAACTTGGAAACAAACGGGCGGGTTTCCCCAAATACTTAGTTTCACGACTGGAGGCGTCGTTGGTCTAGCAAGTGTTTTCTAAAACCGTAGTCCAATCACAAATTCGCGATTGACAGTTGAGTAGTTGGTGAGCTGAGCAGTTGGATTATTAGTAATAGTCAGTTCTGGAATATTGATTCGAACACGGCAAACCATCAGGACTTTTGGGCATTTTGATTATTTAGCTCCTAACCTGCCTATCGGATTTTTCAGGCACAGCTGTTATAATAACCTGTGCTGATGTACATGTGTGTGTGTTTTAAGTGGGCTTATAGTTGCATTTATCGACCCGATTTTTCCTTTGCACGGCTAATTAGGAACGGTTGTTTTTATTTTCCAAGTAAGGGGACTGGTAGCTTGTCCGATGATCTCTAGTAGTAATTGCTGAACGTCACTCAACAGATTGCAAAATACACATTTGTTGTTAAATATAAACAAATCGAATTATTTTCATCACAGAATGAAATACAGACGCCAAGTCATCCACGTCCAGCCCTGTAGTGTACAAGCCTTCTAAAGAAAATCATCGTGGGAAAAAAAAAACAAATGTACCCCTTGGTTTATAGCCTAGTTTGCTACAATAGACGGTGCTGCCGCTTTTTTAATAGTAAAGATGTTTTTACTTTTTGTTGCACTTAATGTCCTGAAATGATCGCAAAGCAAAGCAATAGCATCAATTCATGAGGCCCAATCATGATTCTGTAGCTATGTAACGCAGACAAACAGAAATAATGTAGGAAATGTAACAAAGTAGACTTCAGAATGACAAGAGCAACAGAGAAGTATAGTAAAGGAGTAAATGGACAGTCAAATGTGTTTGTTTACCTTAGGCCTGGTGTTTGCTGTGGCTTATATTAAATGCGGTTAGCACTAAAATAGTATATCTAAAATGCTAGGCTATCAGTCAGATGAAACACAGTATGTTTGGTTAGAAAGCATTCTTATTTTATACAATGAAAACGTTCGCTAAATTCAACGACCCTTCTTACTATACTGGATCAGCAGTGAGTCAGACCATTGTTATTCAACCCAGCATTGGTAGGTTTAGATAGAGATTAATCTCGGGTAAAAACAAGTACCGAGTGAAAGACGACTAGTTCTAAGTAGACTGAAATTAAACTGGCAAACTATGATGCGATGCTTAACAATTTATGACCACGACTAGATAAGAGTAACAGTATACTTTTTCTCTGGGAGTGTGATATCACCATGTGATACTGTGATGTCAACCGCTGGTACTGCTTTCTTACAAATATGAGAATGGAAAGGCAACTACAGCAGACATAAATGTAAGAGTGAGGTAAAAACTGTTGGCATTGCATTGCTGTAGGTCTATGTCTGCTCAATTTCCACCTTTTCATTGGCACATTATTGTGGTTGTGTTAAGATGAAATTGGATTTGACAACGTTGAAGGTGATACGGTGAAAGGCTGGTAGCATATGAACTATTTATGGTCTAGACTTCAAGTGAAGATCTTGGCCTATTTAAATAAACATACTCAGGTGAACGTATCATTGTAGTTTAAGTTGTGGGAGATTTACAAAAATACTTCTGTAAAATTTTGGCTTAAAAAAAAAACAGTTTACACCTTTCAAGGTATACGTTACAAAAGTATATTTAACAAATTTTATTCCAATTAATGAACACTGTCGTGTTTAACCAATTGCCGGTCAATCCTTATTAGCCATGACAGTATCAGACATTTTACATAAAGCAGCTCAACTTAATTTCCCCATCGACGGCAAATGAAAGATCTTTCCTCCCACTCCAAAAAACACAATTTAAAATGTTTGAGTAGGTATTTAAGCCTTTGTGCAGTCGGCTGGGGTGTCTGCGATGTGTCTAAGCACACGCGGTCACACAGAGGTCAGGAGACGCGTCACTGCGCAGTGTGATTAATGTCATCCTTTCAGTGGCCAAAACACCAGAGTGGTGTTTCTAGATCAGTACGTTTACGCAAAGATCTATAATCTGTGCACATGAAAGCCACATATACAGTAACAGAAAACTTCTTCTAAAATCCACAGTGACAAAGTAGTAAAAAAAAAAAAAAAAACATCTCAAGGAATCTGAATTAAAAAAAATCTGAATTTAGTCCTGAAAAGGAAACCGGAACTTTCCAGTTCTCTCTCTGTATATATAAAACCAAGTGATGATCTGGTCATTGTGTGATGCTCCGGGCAATGTTCTCCTGGAAAACCTTGTGACTTATGCGTGGTTGCAAAGAATGTCCCCTTAAATATAAACTTTAAGGAAATTATTTTAGTGTATTGCATAAAATATTATATAAACCTTTTAATTAAGCGGAAAAAGTAATGGATTTATTACAGTGACTGAGGTTTTGTTGCATTCGAGTTTCAAAATTTCCATGACAACGACTCATCGAGCAGAAAAATGTTCTCTGCACATTGCAGCTTAAGAGAATATTTATATTATTATCAAAATAGAAAACAATGGAGAAAACAAACAAAAAAAATATACAAAGGTAACAAAGAAATAATAATAATAATAATAAACAATGAATATAACGTGATATATAATAAGTATAATAATATTTTATATTTTGTTCTTATTTTAAAGAGGAAGGGAAAAAAATTATCATCTTTAAAATCCTCCAAAAATTCCATCATGTTCTCTGTCTTTCGAGAGTTAAGATGAGCTTTTGTGTGGCCAAAATTTACTGTTAAGGAGCTTTGAGCAACGCACGTTTAATAAGGGATTACTTATGAGACCTAAAGGGACATTTAAGGGTTTATATTGATTTTCCTTAATAAAACCCAGGTGATACTGAAGATGTTTAAGATGTTTATGGGCAATCTTAAGGGAGAATTTCAGTTAAGGTAGGACTGTGGTAGCCTAGCGGTTAAGGTACTGGACTCTGGACCAGAAGGTCCAGGGTTCAAATCCCACAAGTTGCCACAGTTGGGTCCTTGAGCAACCCACAATTGCTTGGATTGTAAGACTATGAGAGTTGTAAGCCGCTCTGGATGCTACTTTGACATGTACCACCTTCCGAAATATTGTTGCAGGCCTAGTATGCCCCTTCAGGACAGCTATGTTCTCTAACAATAATGGCTACTAGCAGCAGGGTAATGTACCATGCCACGAGGCAAGACTTCAGGAATGCTTTGAGGAACATGACAAAATTATCAAAGTTGCCCTGGTCTCTAAAAGCCTCAAGATCTCAATAAAAAGCATTTGTCAGATGAGCTATAGAAACAAGCCCAATACATGGAGACCCCATTTCACAACTTACACAGATCACCTATAGAGCAGGAGGGGGGCATCAAACCTGCTCAAAATGGTGCATCTTATGGTTGATCCGTGATTGTATATTAGTGACATATATTCATGCTATTATTGATACAGCACACTGTTAACTTTAATACAATTGTGTATTAAACAAGTCATTGCGTGTTGTTGTTCTAATTTTATCGTTAGTGTTCTCTATAAAGTAAACGTTTAAACAAAGTCAGAGATACGAAATCAGTATTTTATTTTGCTGGTACAAGTGGTGTTGCTGTCCAACTACCAAATATATATCACAGTGGGTGAGCAAGTGTTTAAAAACTCCAGCAGCACTGATGCGTCTAATCCACTCATACCAGCATAACACCTAGCATAGTCTTGAGAAAGCCCCACCTCCTCAACAGTACCCGATCTGTGTCGGTCCTGTGGGGGATCTGGCCATTAGAGAGCAGAGTATGTAGAGAAACAGATGGACTACAGTCCAGAACTACAAAGTTCTCTTATATGGTCATAGGGACTGATAAACCAGATAGCATGTGAAGAAACAAGGAGATGTACATAATACAGTGATTAGTGAGTGTATAATCACAATCCAATACTTTTTTCCCCCATAATCACGTACTCCTACGTCACGTCTCCCACACTGCTCATAAAAATTGGGGACAAGTTCCCAATGAATACGAAGCAATAAAAAAGAAGCATTTGATATGTTTCTATTAAACAAGAAAAATCAGAAAAGAAGCAAACAAGTTAAATAAAATCGTTCTATGATGCAAATGAGATGCACAAACAACTTTTTTATTCTAATTGGTGAAATGTTCTATATAAAAGGTGCTGAAAGTGCTTGAAGTACTTGAACGTTCCCGTGATCTTGAAAATGCATGATTTGCCTGAATGAGAAATTTGGAGAGCCATAGGTCTCACACAGATAACAGTGGTACCAGTACTTGGAACATTCCTAAGCGTGATTAGTAGACTGTGGAGAGACTGAAACAGTACCAAAAAAATTACATCTGAACACAGCAGAACCCCATAGATGGTGGGCTAATGACCACTGGACCCATGATAACTGGTCAACTGTCCACCTCTCTGGTGAGTCACACTTCAGTTTGCAGCTTGACAATTAGTGTCCTGATCTGGTGTGAAGTAGGAACACGGGTGAGTCCATGTTTCGCGCGAGAAAGAGACTCCTTTGGTGGTTGTGGAAGCATGGTTTGGGCTAGCATTAGCATTGGTGGTCGTGCTGAACTCTATGTCATCAGAAATGGATCACCGTCTGTCCGATTACAAGTTGAGGCCCTGTAGTGGTATGTCGGTGCTGGAGCAGTTGGAAATTGCAATTTTCTTTTCATGAATCTTAATGCAAAACCCCACCGTGCAAATCTGGTCAACAACATGTTTCACAAGGCTGGAAGTTGCCCTGGAGCAAAAGTGGTCGAGGGTCCCAAATGAACTTCTGGACAATTTGACCCTGACCATGCCCCATTGCGGTCAGTGTGTTTTGGCACTCTTGGGTGACCATGCACCCTAATGAACAGTCAATGTACTGTCAATGGCATTCTTGTCCAGTTTAACATGCTTGTGTTCACTCCCATGAATATGTCACTTGTTACTTAATCGCCAAAATTGAGTTTGCATCTCATTTGCGTAATCAAACAACATTCTTTGCTTTTCATTTGCTTTTCTGTGTGTATGATAAAAGTCTCAGTGGATGAAAATATTTTAGTGTATTCCAATAGTTTTGTCATAAAGATGATGTCCGAGTGCATGAGACAAGATGTTTTTGTCTGTTTAAAAAACACACACAAATTGGGTTTGTTTATTTGGTAGAAATTTGACAATGTTAATTCGAACCATACTTTATGCATATCGATTGATAAATATAACCAATAAAGTCATTTGCTCATAAGTTATGCAATGACAGTGCATAGTTTGGATCAGTGGCAAAAGAATTACGGCTCTTGGGCATTCATGCTTTGACGTGTGTCTGTGTGCGCAGCCTACCTCTGATTTTGTAATTGCAATACACACTTTAATATAGGTGTTCATTGTTTACAGTAACGCAGTTTAGCAACGCCATAAATCCTACTTCTGCTCATGCGAGACAGGTCAATTTATATTTGTAGTTACAAAATAACAAATCATTAACATATTCTTTCTCATTCTCTCTCTCTCTCTCTCTCTCTCTCTCTCTCTCTCTCTCTCTCTCTCATTCTCTCCCTCTCTCTCATTCTCTCTCTCTCTCTCTCTCTTTCTCATTCTCTCTCTCTCTCTCTCTCTCTCATTCTCTCCCTCTCTCTCATTCTCTCTCTCTCTCTCTCTCTCTCTCTCTCTCTCTCTCTCTATCTATCTCTCTCTCTCACTGTCTCTCTCTCTGTGTCTGTCTGTCTGTCTCTCTCTCTCTCTCTCTCTCTCTCTCTCTCTCTCTCTCTCTCTACTGAGAGAAATGTACTTTAAAATATTAATATACAAAAGGGACATGGTACCAGAAAGTCCTTTTCAACCAAATCCGCTTTCGTTAGAGATGCCCACCTCTCATATTCTAATTTTTAGCTTTTCACACTAAACTTAATCTTTGCAAGAAATGACTAAAGACTGAGGGTTTATCCATGTTTTATGCAGCTGGTTGTGTCAGCTACCACAAGAGCAACAATAAGAAGGACTTATAAAAGAGTTTGACACCCGGAGCGACCGGCTCGCTTTTGCGAGAGAAAGAAAAATGATTTATAGCACCGGCATCACGGTTCAAACAGAGTTCACGGAGAATTGTAGTACACTTGCGCAGGCGCTGAGTTATGGTCTTACTGAGCCAGTACATTAAATATCTCTTTTCACACTCACCAAAGAGACCCAATGATATTAAACGCATAAACGTAGTTCATTTAAGTGGGAAATCCCATCACGACCTGCTTAAAGAAAACACAAATATTACCCAGTGTTGAATTCACTGTCCATGTGGCCCTAGAAGCAACGAACTGTACTCAGATTGGTTGAAAGTGCATTAATAATTTAAATATAATAATTATTATTGTTGTAATAATAATAATAATAATAATAATAATAATAATAATTATTATTATTATTATTATTATTATTATTATTACTATTAACAATTATATGAGCATTCATCCTTCAGTAAAATGAATCTCATTGGACCTTTCATTCATTTTCGGTCATGGATCGAACCGACCTCTGCTTTCATTCAGTGCACACTTGAGCGCAGTAATATTTCATGTTAATGGCGCTGCAGTTCGGCTTGCAATATGCATAGGGAATGCTTCTCTTTGACAAGCTTTGTGACAGCAATTCACTCAACTTTAAATACCAAATGGTTTCTAAAACAAGATTGATCTCTCCGTTACAACTTAAGAGGGTGTAAGATCCGAGCTCTTTTATTTTCCCTTAATAAATGATTGATCAATGGTCTGGACTATAACTGCATTCTCAGTTTAATAAGGAGTTTGTACTAAAACCTATGAAGCGGGTAAAGTACGCCATTGTTTTGTGTGCAAGTGCATATGTGATGACCATAACAAACCACCCAGTGACGAACACAAATGAACACAGTGCTTCCTAAAGGGAGTTCGATGAAACGCACCCTCTGCCCAGCTGATACACATATATGCAGGTTCTGTTACTTTATGACAAAAAACAAGGGCTCTTTTTCCATAATAATGATATATATCAAAACGCCTTTCAATTAATTTAAATATATTATCCTTAGTGCAGCACGCGAGAGCAGGCTAATACCCTTGTGCACTGAGGAGGGGGAATTAGAGCCTCAATTAATCACAAGTTAGAGAAGCAACTGGGCGCACATTTCAGCAGAGCTTAGAGCGCGTGTAACAAGAGGGATATGAGAGGATAAATAGTCCTAAAGTGTCGTGTTTGGCTAGAAAAAATGCCCTCTCAATGGCACTTGCATTTGAGCTACCATTGTAATATTTGTAATATTTTTTCCAATGGATTAAGACGAAGCCTAATCATGGTTGTTTTGACATTTCATTGTCACGTTTCTATATTATGAAATAAGTTTATTTTATAAAGTGTTTCTATAATGCCTGCTAATTGTACCAAAATAGCGCAAATTGTCTTTTACTTATTAATATTACTCAGCAATTAACAGTTTTACCCATTCTGCGTGACGTCAGGCATCTTTTCTAGCCCGTAATATATGTCTCCTGTCACCATTAAATTTTAGTAACGTAAAACAACTCAAAACACAAAAATACTTCTGCTTCAGTGATTGTCAGCAATGTATAGCTAGAATTTGTCTCACTTAGGCTAGTTGTGTTACGATGAACTACTTTTGTGACTTCATTCTCGTGGCCTTTGTTCTGGACACTCGCAAAATGATTTTTATTCCACATTCGTCCTGAAAATAAATTCATTTACGGTTACATAACCAGAAAATTTTCATAAAGACATTATTGTGACGTCAAGAGCAACAGCCGCTTCCTCCTTACGATATGCTATATTTTTTGAAAAAGGCAAGGGATGTTCATTAATTATTTAGCCTTTTGTGCTGCCTGATACAACCACGTCCAGATTGCCTTTGTTTGACCACACCCAATTTCGCCATCGATGTTTTAGTGATTTCATGTAAAAAAAGAGAGAGAGAGCGAGAGAGAGAGAGAGAGAAAAACGACGAAAAGAAAAAAGAAAACTAACTGTACACAAGACACTTGGACCGTTTAAAGAAACGTTTGATTTTACTTTACAACGTGTTTCAGACTTCAATTTACATATATTTCACATGTAAAAAAAGCCCACATTTGGTTACTTAGATAACATCTTTCAACAATTTACCCTAACCGTGACACACAATTTGGAATCGTAAAAGAAGCAAAGTTTAATGAAGCTTCATTGAAGCACGCTTGATATAATAACCGAAATGTTACAAATTACAAAGGAAAATAATCCATGTAGCACATATCAGGAAACATCAATATCCAAAATGCATACACGTACTCAATAGGCTATACCTACCACAACATATTTTAAAACTGATCCGTAACAAGGCAACGTTCATTCAATTTTACGTAGAGCAAAGTCTGTATTCTGTAAATCCACGGTATAATAAAGATCCAAGAAGATTCACGTACTCCAGTTTCTCTTCCTCCATTTCACTCGCATTTCAACGCACCATGTCTATCTTTCACTTCACTGAGAATGGCAGGGGTTTCAGCTCTCCTGATCGTTCTCTTTACAATGTTATTCGCTAAGAGATAGTAATAATAGTAATAAAAGAAAATCGGCATGAAGATGGAGATGGAGACGAAGACGGTGCTCTCCGTAGGCAAGAAGTTGCTCGCGGACACTTTGCAACTCGGGCTTTACGCACCACGCCATGCTATTGGGCACTGGGCCGTCACGTGACACAGGGCTTCACCCGCTTCGACAATTAAATGCGAGCGTGTGTGGACTACTTTTTTTATATGTTGGTGCTCAGCCAAACAAGATTAATAATCCAACTCATAATTGCACAAGGCGCTTGTAAAAATGCAAAATGGCATCATAGCACAAAGTGCACACTGATAATCACAGTAACATGTCCCAAGCACTTTCTAACCAACAGTTTCTCCGTTTTGTGGACCAACAGTTTCATCCAAATGTTCTGCAAGAGGACGCTTCATGCGCGGCCAGAACAAGGAACGGTGAGGGCCACACCTGGGATTTCCAAGACCATGCTATCTTTCAGAAACAACCTGTTACGCGTGAAGGCGGCAGTCGAGCCACGAATGTTATTCGACCTAACTCCATGATCCAGGTGGACCGAGATGATTTATCAGAGGAAAGCAATGGAACAAGCACTAAAAGCATCAAGACCGCCTACCCTTGGATGAAAGAAACGACGTCTACATCCACAAGTCCTGATCAAGTCAACGTCTGGCAATCAGGTTTGAAAACTTTGCTTGAACAATAAATTAATTCGTTTTACACTAGGAAATCACTGGTCTAACTTATGATTATAGTACAATACGTGAGAAGTATGATTTGTCACAGGTATCCACACACAAACACTACTAATTTGCCCTCAGTTTTTAGACTGTGGTGAAACTGGATGGCAATATGACTGAGGAACATGAACAATTAAGGGAAGAATTTTTGAGATTGACCACGCAGGTCCTGTTATGTAGAAGAATATTAAGATGTATAGCTATAAAAGAGGTGGTTTTACTGCAGACTAAAACATTAAGGCATTTGGTATTATTCAGGTGGTCAAAATGTAGAGTGCATAACACAGGACTGTGGTAGCCTAGTGGTTATGGTGCTGCACTAATGTCTAGGGTTCAAATCCCACCTTTGCCAAGCTAACAGAGACAAGACCGTGAACCTGCATCTTCTTGGATTGTAAGTCACTCTGGATAAGGGCATCTGCTAATTGGCAAAGGCAAAATTTTGGATTTGTTTTATGTAAAAAAATGGATCAAGACCTTCCCTAGGAATTCATCTAATATGGCATTTGAGATTTGAATGCTTCAGCTCTCAAAGTATTAGAAACATGCTGCCTGTTTCAACTTGAATTATTACTACATAGTTCTTCTTGTGCTGCAGAAACAGCTCAGGTCTTCTCAGATCAGCTAGATGAGCTCAGTGATATCATCAGGGCTCTGGCATGTGGAACAGGACTGAACCAGAAGACTTCATCATAATTAACATGGGGAATCAGAACCAAAAGCATTTTTTTCCACTAAGA
>JAUZST010012351.1:0-11492 GCA_034779995.1 Parotocinclus haroldoi
GTAGGGCTTGAATGAATTCAGTCTATAATGAAACTTTCACAAACAGAGAACACAACAGCGCAGATAAAAACTCGTCACGACGGCAAGTAGAGACTCAGGCGGCCGATGGTCTGGTCTTACTTCTCATTTTTGGTGAGTATTCATCCGCTGAGTAAATACTCTACTGTAGTGTTTTTAACTGTTGAATAATGAAGCAACACGCTGAAGTAATGGAACCCGGGACCTTCATGCTGTGAGGCTGGTTTGTTAACAGGTTTGTGCTGCGCTAACACATATGAAAACATTTCTCTTGTAATAATAATGTATTTCACAATAATAATTTACATCCCAGCACGATTACATCCTGATCCTGATCCTGATCCTGATACGCTGCCATATACCTCCTTACTTACTTACTTACTTACTTACCCTGATCCAATCCATTCAATATGCCCGTGATACAATATGGCGGCTTTCAAGATGGCGTCCATGTTCGGGACATAGCCTAAAAGATAGGCCTCTTCACCCTCTTCATTACTTACAGGGGTATTCAGATAAGTCATTTTCCGTTTTGTTTCTAAACTAAGGGTGACTTTTGACTCGCCCTGTATTGGGATATTCCACATACACTGCTCACAAAAATTTCTAAATGAAATATCCCATCATTAAATACCCCCTCGTTTTTGTGAGCAGTGTATTTTGAAGACTCTTTAATGTTAATCTGGGACCATTATGGTCTTATTTTTTATGGAACAAATTCGTTTTTTCATTGAAATGTTTACCATACAAATGTTTGAAATCTTTCTTTAATGTACATCCTAGCTAATGTAAATCATATATTTTTTGCTTTAGACATAATATGTAAACACACTGGGCCCGTAGCTGGACGTATCTTTCGTTTGTTTATGTATATACTGAAGTAAACAGGCAGGCTAACAAATAGTTCTGCTTTGCTGCCCTCTTGTGCCAAGAAGAAGAAAGAATAGCCTCTTACGTGCACGAGCCTAAACATTCGCAATCAGAATCAGAAATACTTTATTGATCCCAGAGGGAAATTCTGCTTGTTACAGTTACGCCCCTTTACACAAATAACAAACATTCTAATGATTAAAATAAGGATGGATTTAGATAAAAGAAAATTTCAAATATTTATACTGTGCACAATTAAAATACCGTAATAAAAGCAGTGGCTATTATAATAACGTGTAATAAATATGAAATGTAGAGTTTTATTAAGCAGTTTTTTGAGCAGTTTTATTATTATTGTACCTATGATGTATTACAGGTCTGGTTCCTACCACCGATGGACCATATTGTCACCCATTAAAGCAGGAGTTATACAGTTTGATGGCCACAGGCGGGAATGATCTCCTATAGCGCTCAGTGATGCACTTTGGTATTATGAGCACTAAATGTGCTCCTGTGTCTCATGACTGAGTTGTAACGTGGGTGGGAGGCATTGTCCATGATGGCCTGCAGCTTAGACAGCCTCCTCCTCTCTGACACTGCCGTCAGTGAGTCCAGCTCCACCCCCACAACATCACCAACCTTGCGAATAATCTTATTGAGTCTGTTGGCATCTGCCACCCTCAGCCTGCTGCCCCAGCATGCAACAGCATAGAGGATAGCGCTTGCCACCACAGACTTGTAGAACACCCGGAGCACAGTCCGGCAGATACTGAAGGACCTCAGGCACCTCAGAAAATAGAGACGACTTTGGCCCTTCCACCGTAATGCTTCTCAATCTCAAAAAAGAAGTTAGTGACTAAACATGCCCCCAGTAACGTCTGAATTTGAGCACAGCTGGTCCTATTTGAATGAGCAATCTGAACGAATATATAATATTTATGCAATAATGAACGTAAATTAAAAACTAAACACAATCTTTACACAGAAACAATGAGACAAAAAATGGGCATGTAGGTCCTAAAACCTTTGTAGTACCAAAACCACTGTTAGTTGTCGGTAAGCGCGGGGAAAAAAATGTACTATTGTGTGATTGTTTGTTTATTTGGCTTTTTTAACGTCGCTATCGCCATCGGTGGCCATCTCAGCGACACACACAAGGTTATATCCATACACAAGTTCATCTCAACACATATACACACAAGTCAATGCCAATTTAGAGACACCAATTAACCTAACACGCAGAAGGGACCCAGACCGCTCCACCCTGGGATTGTACCCGGGACTGTCTTGCTGTGAAGGAGTGGCGCTGCCCCACCAAACCCCCGTGCTGCCCCAAAAATGTCATTATGTCATTATGTCATTTAGCAGACTGGGGTGGCCTAGTGGTTAAGGTACTGGATTATGGACCGGCAGGTCTACAGTTCAAATCCCACCTCTGCCACAGTTGGGTCCCTGATCAAGGCCCTTAACCCACAATTCCTTGTATTGTAAGACTGTATTAATTGTAAGTAAGGGCGTCTGCTAAATGACATAAAGTAAATTTGGCAGTAAAACCATAAAGTGACCAAATTACTATCAAAAATCCATAAGAACTGTGCACTTTATGGTCAAATTTTGAAAGGTTACATTAAAACTGCCAAGCAATTTACAGTTTTTCTATGAAACTATATTTATACAGTATTTTTGTTTTCCCCGGGAGGTAACGTCATTTAGCAATTTCATTTGTTACTTGTTCACAACACATCAAACCTTGAAGCAGATGTGCCACAGCAGCAGAAGATCACACCATGTGCTGTTCCCGCCAGCTAAGAACAAGCAAGGATGAAATTCACCAAATTCAGGTATTGATTCTTTCTATGTAGTAAGAAATATAGGAGTGAGACTGAAGCCTGACACACAAACAAAAGGTCACACTTAGTGCACAAAATGCATTGCAAAAAAAAAAACCAAAATGTGATAAAGGCACAATTCAAAGCCTACACACTTCAATACGTGTAAAATTGTTCGGAACTAAAAGTTATCACCGCTCCACCTTTAAGTTTATTTCACCTTCTTGAACACATTTCCGTCGGCCCTCGCTCTCCAGATCAGCGTGGAATTTGTAGCTGTTAGTTGGGCTTTCACTTTCATTTCAATCTGTTTTAAAAAAGACAATAATATTAGCCAATTCAAATGTTTCAGACCAACACCTACATTCAAATGAGTTGTATTTGTTTTTTTCCCTAAGTAAAACGAAAGGCTTAATTATCTTTGACCTGAACAAAATGTGCTTGCCTGCTTTGCTTAGTTAGGATGTAAAATTAGGAGCAAGGTTTATTAGGTCAGCGTTTAAGGCTCGGAACTGTAAAAAAGGTTGTGCGCTTAAATCCGAGCTCTGCCAGGTTTCCACTGCTGAGCCCTTGAACAAAACCCTTAACCCTAAACACCTCAGCAGTACTGTAAATCTCCTGGGATAAGAGTTTCTGCTAAAGTTGTGGCTAGAATTAGTAAAATCATGAACGTTAAAATCCACTGAATGCACCGTGTGCTGAAATGCAATTTCCACAAGATTTGACAATAAGGTTTTGGTCAAATATGTTTACATTTAAGACCAGATTTGAGACCAGGCTGTGTATTTGCAGTAGGAATGGTATACTGGACCACTGTGTAAACTGTGCAAACGACTTGGGACTTTTCTACCACATATAAATGATAAGTTTATTAGTTTTGCTGTTGCAAGACATATTAGTGTAATCTTGACATGTTTCACGATGCTGGTCAGCAACATTAAGGATCCTCCAGTATTTAAGAATGAATTTCATAGATGCTTTTTAGACCTAATCCTCATTTCCTGAGTGTTTTAAAATGAGATCTACTCACATTATACAAGATGGCAGCTTGCACTGATGAATCATTCAGATTTGTGTTTCCATCAGAAGTCAAAACCACCCTTAGTATCTGTTTTCTCGTCATCTTGTCCTCTGTTGCAAAGAGAAACAGAAATGACAGATGAAACGCAGATAGAATTGCCAGCTCTCTGGTCCATTCTCTATTTGGTGTAAGCATCAACTAAAACTTTGGTCCTGAAACATCATCGTTACTGTAGATCTGTTACGTGGTCGCATGACTGATTGGACACTTACCTCCATGGCAGAGGAACGGACTTCTGAGGGTACCGTCTAAACTGTTCCATTTTCCAGAATCAGACATATTCATTGCAACATATTTGTTAACAACAGGCGTCTCATATTTGCTTCCCGCTGTCCAGTAGCGGAATGTATGGAATGTGTTATCAGACCACTGTGCAGAGATCAGACCAATCCAAAATCTTCTGCTGAATGATCTAAGAATCTGGTTCTCCTGACTGTCCTGGACCACAGCCAAGTCTGTGTAGTGTTGCTGGCAGTAAGACCTGGCTGATGTCCAGTTCAGAGGAATTGGGACCATGATGAACCTGCTGCTGCCAGTGAGCGATTCTGTTAAACAAAAATGGAAAATAAGTGTAATACATTTTTTTCACAAAAACTATTATCATTTATTATGTGACACGGTAAGCGTGACCCATAACTGTTGTTCCATTCAGGCCGAGCTTTTCCAGGTATGGAAGATTGGAGATAGAGCAGATTGGGCTGACCTTCTCTGCCTGTTGCCACCACAACCCTCACCGGCATGACTGAGCCTGAGATATGCCAATGTGTAACCTTAAGTTTACAGTGTTAATGGTGGCAATTCGTATCAACTCGAAATTGTGAAGAGTGATCAGATGAATGAAAGTCATTCCTTATAACACAAATTATCGCCTTCCACCCACTGACAGCCACCAGAGCTTGCTCAGGAATGACAAAGGAAAGGTGTGAGTGCATCTGAGACTAAGGATTTTGGAGGATGGCTTGGAGTCAGGAAGGGCAGCAAAGAAGCCACTTCTCTCCAAGAATACCGGTAACATCAAGGACAGACTGACATTCTGCAGGAAGCATAAGGATTGGACTGCATAGTATTTTTTTCTCTCTAATGAAACCCCTTTCAGACTGTTTGGAACGTCATGCTACCCTGAGTCCTGTGTCATACCAACAGTATAGATGTTCCATATAGATGTTCCAGACCATTCATTTGTTATTTCTCATCCAGGCGAATGAGTTCACTTCCAGTCCTGAACCCTGCCATGAATAAGGAATGGTATCTTCAAGTTCTTCCAACGTTCCAGGAGCAATTTGGAGATAAACAATGCTTTTCCAGCATGACAGAGCACCATGTCGCAAGGCAAGAGTGATAACCAAGTGGCAAACATTAAACATTAAGAATTTGGGTCCATGGCCAGGAAACTTCCCAGATCTCAATCCCATTGAGAACCTGTGGTCTGTCCTCAACAAGAAGCTCGACAAACAAAAAACCCACAAACTGTGATCAACACCAAGCACTGGTTAAGTAAGAATGGGTTGCCATCATTCAAAGTTTTACCCTGAAGCTCAAATCCAGCATGCACAGGTAAAATGAAGGTGAAATGAAGATGAAAGTTTTGGATATGACACATTTTGAAGGATAAAAATAAACATAGAAACTCACCATTGAAGCAGAAAAAGTCAAAGTTAACATTACAGTAGTAGTCTTGCCAACCACTTGATGTAGTAAGTCCACATGCAGCCAGGTAATTTCCTTCATTTGGCTCATATGTTGTCCATGCTTGGAAGCTGGAGAGAGGCTGTCCTGTAATCCAGCTCCAACTTCTCTTCAGTCCAATCCACACAGAACCATTATATCCAGGATCTGCAGTTCCTACAACTAGATTCACACTGTTTACATCCTGCATGTTCTCAACAGTAGCCAAGTCATCATATCTGACCCTGCAATACGTTTGAGCCTCCAGCCAGGTCTTAGCCATGTTCACATAGTGATACTGCCGAGAAGTACAGATGGCAAGGATTCCTGCTAACGAAAATCAACTAAAAATAATGTACATATAAACAATGCCACATTTGATATATTAATGACTTCTGTGTAATGTCTGTGTCAAGTAATATTTAGCATAAATGTTACTATGTTGCATTTTGACACGTCTATTAAGAACTTGTTGACGTTCAAAAGCATACACCGATACACAAAAACACTAACCTGAGAGCAAAACCAGTGCAGTGTACTTCATTGCTGAATTTTGGCTTAGTCTTGATGAACAGCTGCACTCAAGCCAGTAAAAACACTTAAATAAGTTCCTTTCATGCAAAACAACAAACAAATCCCAGAAAGGGAGGTGGAACCACAAGTGGAAACTCAGCCAAGCGTATATTTTCCACTTGATAGGGCCAGATTGTTTGAATATCAGTTCAAGAGTGGTTACTGATTTATCTTTATGATTCTGATTGCGGGTTTATGGTTACAATAGGGATATGGCCATGTGTGTTGTTTTATTTGTTTTTGTCTTTTGTCTAGCACCCAAATGAACACCAAACGGACACAACATCCAAACCCCATATAAGCACTGACAAGGGCATGACATGAACCATGGTCTGTTGAGATGTGAGGCAACTAACGCTAATCACCGTGCCACTGTGTCTCCCTCAATAGATCATCACAAATGCAATAATGTGTTTGGTGTCAGTTGTGATACAATTGTATTATTGTTACATTTTGTCACACCACACTATGCATTGGTTTAGATAAAGCAGTGACTGGGCAAAAAGCTTTCCTTTCAGCTTTCCTTTCAGTCAGCCACAACATTCAAAACCAAGATGGAGATAAAGTAGAGGAAAGTCATTCACACAAACACTACACACAGAAACTTACACAAAAAGGTCTCTAAACAGCCGAGTTAGAACAGTCCCTAGTTCAAAACTGCACATGCAGTAAGGTAGATATGCACACACACACACACACACACACACACACACACACACACACACACACACACACACACACACACACACACACACACACGACAGACTGTTGCTCTTAAACTCCCACCTCTGCTTGTGGATCCAGAGCATTGATTTCCTTTTAAGATGATTCAATACACAGTTACTGTAATTTTAAGATCTCTGTTGTCTAAGTGAAGGGACAGTAGATGATTGTTAAACAGAGTGTATTTGTACCACAGTATCTCTACATGATGTGACATGATGTTTCTCATGACTTGATTTATGTGCTGTAATGATCGTCAAAATATCATGCTGATGTGCAGTCGGTGGCTGCACAGTGGCACAAGTGGTTAGTGATGTCGGCTCCCAGCTCCAGAGATTGGTTACAGGGGTAGCTTGGCAAGGTGGAGACCAGGACCTTCAGTCCTACAGCCCAGTATCATACCTGCTTACCCACTAGGATCCCCCACAGTCCATCTGAGTGGAGTCTGGATGATCTTCTCGTCTTAGACTGCTTACTACAGGCTCCTTTGGTTCGTAAGAGCTATTATCAATCCTTCACAGGAGGCTTTACAGGGGAGGATTTCAAACAACTGTTTCAATAGTCTTGAATAATCACTTTTAAATGTATGCATTCCAATTGTATGAATATTATAAAAAAAGAGATATTTTGCCTATCATAGGAATTGATCATTAGGCTCTGTAAAGAGTACAAATATTATTATGAGCAGAATTTCCAGAAGTCTTCTAAGCCTTTTGAACGACATTCACATAACACTGAGGAATGATTTAGCGGTTCTTTTATCTGAGGCGATAAGTGGTCCTGTTTTCCTTTGTAGGATAAAAAGGTGTTTCCTCTACATCATTTAGCAGATGCTTTTATGGAACATACAACCTTACAATCCAAGCAATTGTGTATTAAGGGTCTTGCTCAAGGACCAAACAGTGGCAGCTTCTCAGAGGTGGGATTTGAAACCTGAACCTTCTGGTCCGTAACCAAGCCCAATCCCATTGTTTTCTGTGTGTGCTATGACAAGAGCCCTGACTCATAAGTTCCTCAAAGAGAATAACATTTTGTGCTGTAGTCAGACTTCATTTATTCATTCAATTCACTTACTAATTCTTACACCCTAGTGCAGTGATAATACAGGCCCAATAGGGGGGCTGTAAAGTAATCTACATGGACATTGAGAGAACTAAAGAGATACTAAACTTGATAAAAAAGTAGTAAGCCAGTATCACATGCATTTACTTAAGTCTATAAACACTGCATATTTAATAAATTCCATAAGTTAACATTGTTAGAGAAACACACATTAAAACATTGTGAGCAGGTTTTATTTTAGATTTTTATTTTTCAGATTTTTATTGTGTGTACAGAACAGGCAAAAAACATGAAATATGATATGCAATCAAACCACACTATCCAAGCTCACTCTATCTAAATTCCTACTATAATAAAATCTCAAAAATAATAAAGAAATTCTCACTATAATGAATTTCAGAGGATATTTGTTGGAAAGCCCAAAGAGCCCAAAGTTACAGCAATCGAGGCGACAAGTGACTGGACTATAAATTAAAATAGCAGTGGTGTAAGGTGTCAGGAAGGAGCAGCGGAGATTTCTGAATATATATTTATATATATATGCATTTGAAAATATATGTAATATAAAATATATGCAAATGAAAATAAGATGTTGTTTATATGAGAATGGAGAGATAATTTACTGTCAGGGATGACACCCAGATTCAAAACCTGTGGGGAAGGGAAAACAGAACAGCCAAAGAAAAACTGTCCAGTTTGTATAAAGTCAATTTCCTGCCAAAGAGATGAATCTCCATCTTATCACTATTTATTTTAAGAAAGTTTGAGGTGTACCAGGATTTGATTTCTGCTCAGCAAGCAGTTAGAGAAGAAGGAGGGAAATCAGAAACGGATTTAAAAGAGGTAGGAACTGGGTGTCATAACATAACAATAAATTTACAAAAAATATATATTACCATGTAGAAGAATGTCAAGAGTAAATTTGAATATTAAAAATAAGAGGCCCATAGACCGAGCCATGTTGCACTCCAGATGTAACAGAGGAAACCCACCCTAGAGGTGAAGGTCATAAGCTGGATGAAAGTCCAAAAAGTAAGATATCAGTTAAATCATTACAGTGGAATCTGGGTAAATAAATCAAAACATTTATTTCAAAGCATATAGTTTGAATAAGCAGTGGCCCATTAAACCGGATCTCAGCCGTTCTCCACCTTTACTAATTAAGCTTCTTAAACACAGTAAAGTCAGTCCTCACTTTCCATCTCAGCGTAGCATTTCTGTCTGTTGTTTGTGCTTTCAGTTTCTTCTCAACCTGGAGAAAAGACACAAGGCAGTAACATTATTAATACATTACAGAAACCAGCTACAGTATAGTCATAGTAGTCGTACTTGTTTCTTTCTCGAACTGCAGTGACAAATATCCCAGCCTAAAAAGCTGACAGACAGGTCACAACAGGCATATGAATATCGCTTCAGTTCCAGGCAAGAATTGTTTCTAGAAGTCAATGCAGGATCTTTCCAGCATATTTCTGCAGGGAACTGCATAACGTGAACATATGGAGCAGAGGGGCACTCAAGAGGCCTTTGCCATGTTACAGTGGACAAAAAAAGACACACAAAAGTGACTTTTTATGACGTATCATCTGCTCAGTTGAATTTCCGGCCTTTATGCTAATGATGCTAAACGTCGTGTTCATCGAGGCTTCAGGAAGAGCTCAATGAGGACTGAGTGTAAAGCCCGGTTCTGCCCGAAAAGCTGGTATTGCCTATTGCTCGTTATTTGAGTGAGGAATCTAACAATCTTATCCTCACAGGCCACAAAACGTCACTAATTGGCATGATGACTGGCCTGCAAAATTCTCCGATGCGAATCCTCTTAACCAAGCAAGGCATTCACGAAATCTGGCCAAACTGTGCAATTCTATGGTGCAAGTTTGGCTGAACACTGTCGCCAACAGAAATGTGTCTAGTCCATACCAAATCGAATTGCAGCTATTATTCATGCTCGTGGAGGAATTACACTCTATTAGGTACGTTTTATTGGTCGTCATAACACATTGTGAACAAAACCCCAATTAAAATACAGCAACCTTTCTTAGTGTCCATCTTAAAGCTTAAGTTATTTACCTCACTCAAAAGGGCAGCTAGCACTGCTGAATCATTCAGATTTGTCAGATCAGAAGTCAAAACCACCCTTAGAATCTGCATTTTCTTCATCCTGTCCTCTATTGTAGAGAGAAACAGAAATTACAACCAGAGTACAGATAGAATGAACAGCTCTACGCTCCATTCACTATTTGTAAATATAAACGCCAATGTAAAGTTAGTGGGACTGAAACCTTGGTCCTGAACTATATATTGTAACAAAATTGATAGCCACCACTAGCAATACTCAGTTTATCTATTATGGTTCTGTAGGATCGTTACTGTAGATCCGTTACGTGGTCGCATGACTGATTGGACACTTACCTCCATGGCAGAGAAACGGACTTCTGAGGGTACCGTCTAAACTGATCCATTTTCCAGAATCAGACATATCCATTGCAACATATTTGTTAACAATAGGCGTCTCATATGTGCTTCCCGCTGACCAGTAGCGGAATGTATGGAATGTGTTATCAGACCACTGTGCAGAGATCAGACCAATCCAAAATCCTCCGCTGAATGATGTAAGAATCTGGTTCTCCTGACTGTCCTGGACCACAGCCAAGTCTGTGTAGTGTTGCTGGCAGTAAGACCTGGCTGATGTCCAGTTCAGAGGAATTGGGACCATGATGAACCTGCTGCTGCCAGTGAGCGATTCTGTCAAGGGATGGAACAACACAAACAATGCAACACCTATTGTTTTTGTTGTTGCTGTGAACTTTTATAATATGCAAAGGCATCAGAGCTGGCCAACTACTGCAATTAATTTGGAATTAACAACTCTAATACATTTGGATTGTTGGTCTCCATTTATCATATAGGATTCCTGTCACTTGGTAAAGAAGTAAACTTGTTTTGGTTACTTAAAATTTCTGAAATCATAAATTAGTTCGTAAGATTCATTCATTTAATATTGCCTCTATTATTCATTTTCCACATGCTGCTTATGGAATGTGATATTTAGGTAAAACATGTTTTGTTTCTGTTTGCATTATGATTGAAATAAGATAAAAATGTTTTCTGTTTCTATTTGCATTTCACATTTACTTTGTTAGTATTTGTGTTATCCCACTGTCGTAATTGTACCTTTTTAGAGTCTTGTCATTGACGTGGTAATGTACAGCCGCTGTATTAATGCATGCAGAATGTTATGGCTTTATGGTTATGGCAGGCCAGTGAAAACTGTAAACTACTGTAATGCGCACAGTAAGGGAATTAAGGGAATAAACTGGATGTATAATAGACCTATTAAACCATGTGTTGGCTGTGGAACAATTGCTTTTGGTCTGTTCTGTCATTTATGACTGGCTATTGGGTAAATTTCAGGCCCAAGAGTCATAATTCGATTTCTGACACAGTGGTAAACTAAGCATAATAATAATAATAATAATAATAATAATAATAATAATAATAATAATAACCATTTTAATTATAAGCGCCTTTCATGACACCCAAGGACACTTTACAATTCAAACAAAAACATAATCAAACAAAGTACACCAAAGGAACAAATAAGAAATAAATATAGAATACATTTAGAAATAAATAAAGAATCAAAAAGAAATAATTAACCTTAAAATAGCTTA
>JAUZST010012352.1:0-11492 GCA_034779995.1 Parotocinclus haroldoi
GAGCAGTGTATATAATGAGCTTCATATTGGGACCTGTAAATGATACACTGACACCTGGCAAGTGAGGATAATTAATTGATTAGTTGATTTTAAAAACACGATCCTGTTGTGTACTTCATATTTCAGTGCTTAGTGCGATAGAGCCCCTTTCACTTTATTATTTACCCTTTTAAAGAACCGTGTCCTTGAAAAGGAATCAGAGTAGAGTCGATGCTACGTTTTGCAGAATCGAATACAAATCAGGGTTTCCAGTTGTAAATCTTTTCTATCAACTCATAGTAAATGACTGTATATATTTTACCCATGTTAGAACCTCAGTAGTCCCAAATTATGCACATTAGTAGGTTACATTTCATGCTAAATGCTTTTGTTGGCCTGTGAGCTTGTTTAGTGCTCTCCCATCAGGTTATGTCCTAGTCGACGGGTGCCGATTTAAGAGCCTGAGCGCAAAGAAAAAGGGCAAAACCATCACTGACTGATCTTAGCAACTTTCTGATACGTCGGAAATGGAAGGTGCAGGTAGAGGAAAAATACCATTCCTAAACACCAGCCATGTGATTTTATAGCAAGCTAGTGCACTGCAAAATAAGAGTGAATTTCAAAATGAATCCACAAGAACTGCTGGATAATCTGATCCTGTCCATGCCCTGTCAGTGTGTTTTGACACTTTTGGCTGACCATACACCCTGCTGAACACAACGTGGGGGCACCGTGGTCCAGTTTAACATGCTCCTGTTGAATTCACCCCCACTAATAAATCACCAACATTGAGTTTGCATCTCATTTGCATAACGGAACGACTTTTGACCTTTGCTTTCTTTTTCAAATCGATTCCTCTTCCTTTTGAAACCATCCCCTCATTTTGGTGAGCAGTGCCGTTTGGGTGGCGAGGAGAGGGACTAAAATGCCTCATACACCCCAGCAGGAGAGCAGATTCAGTTTGACTCTAGTTACTTTGTTGTTGATGGAGTGAAGACTAGAGAGAGATCCCACACAAACATCATCATCATGTTTTCTCAACGAGTTTATTACGACTTTACTTATTACGACGTAAGCTATTCTTCCAGCCAGGTTTCCACAACGAGCCTCAGCTACGCTGGGAAACTGCCGAAGGACAAACCTTTGCAAATGAAAGTTAGCGAGCTTGATCCAGGAGGTTTAAAAATAAATATATATTTGAATTTGCATAAAGACAGACCCTGCTTCTGCGTACGTCAGACGAGGCTACAAATCAACGAACAGACCATAATAACCAGACATTACTCTCTCGTTCTTAAACGCTCGCCAGGCGCACACACTCGAAGAGGTCATGGCAAACATGACGAACCCACAAAGGTGCAGACGACAGGCCCAGTCTGTCCTCATTAGACAAACAATGACCTTTCGGTCTCCTCGTCTCACGCCTTCGCCTGCACAACAGGGGCCTTTAAATGACTTACGGATTTAATGGGGATAAACTTAAATGTAAAAATTCCCTGGGTCGCATTTGATTATTCCAGACACATTTGGTCGACTGTTCCCTTTTCCTTTCCCTCCCCTCCTTGAGCACACGTCTCATCGCTTCGTAGGGGGAGGGAATCAGCTGAGGAACGACTCTGGACCGAAGCTCTCCATCTACCATCCTCCTTTTCCTCCCTTCTTCTTCTTCTGCGGGACCTTTTTGCGAGTCGCCCCAGAAGCAGCGGGTTTCTGTTGTCGAGGCGGCACGACACTGGGGGCCGTGCCAGACCCGGAGCCGGGGCGCGGGGACGTCGGGGGACTGCTTGCCGTTTTGCTGGCGTCTCTGAAGTGCAGAAAGACGACGACACCGAGATATTCGGTTAGCATACGGTACCGGAACTACAGTACTGAGCAAAAGTGTTAGGCCACCATTAGATTTGTTGGTTTCGCAATGCTATAGTGACCTTGTATAACATATTTTTGACGATTGGACCCAAATACTCCAAACTTTCGGATGGATTCGGCTCTCCATAATCGTCACTGATCTTCAGTCCAATCTTTACCTTCAGCACATCTTGGGCTCTTCACCCTGTTACCCTTCCGGAAAAACTATCTTCTTGGCCGTTATCCTTCCCATTCCCAGCTAAGCTGCCAGATGCTGCTGTGGCCCGTGTTAAATAGAGGCCACATTGAAAACTCTTGGCCGTAGCCTGCATATAAATATATTTCCTGGTTGTAATCGAATAAACAGTTCAAATCTAATGGTGGCCTAAGACGTTTGTACAGTACTGTACACGATTTTAATATAGTTAATTATTAATATATATTAATATGCATTAATATATTACTTTTACCTGATGCCATGAGAACTTTATTATATGCAAGATCTAGTTGCATTTCGTAACCCAGTTAAAAGCTCGGATATAAAAGTGATTAGAGAACTGGACATCAGACTTGATTCTTCGGCCCTAGTGGTATGTGGGACCTTAGCGCTAGATCCTTCAAAGTCCTGGAAGTTGTGAGGTGGGGCCTCCGTCGATAAGACTCGTTTGTCCGGCACATCGTAGAGCTGTTCGATTGGCTGATGCCAGGGGAATTTGGAGGTCAGGGCAACACAGTTCCTTAAACCATTACGGCTGTTGCCATAAACAAAGTGACATATGGAAGCCAGGACCCTAGGGTTTCCCCATCATAATACGGACAGACAGACGCACTCACAGTTCTGCCGTGGCTCCAGACGTGGCTCCCTGAGTTCCTCGGCCAACCTGCTCCTTCTTCTTGCCCTTCTTCCTGCCCCGATAGTACGATCGCTCCCTAATCGGCAGCCAGCGCTCAGGATCAGGGGTCGATTTGGGGTCACAGTTCTTAGGCAGCTTACCTGTGACGATACAGAGTTCCCATCAACACCGCTCTTAGCTCTCACGTCACAGGATAAACGCTAAAACCCAAGCGTACCTTTCTTCTTTTTCTTCTTCTTCTTAACGTCCACTTGCCTGAATCGGACAAACGCGAATTCAAATTAAAATTGCGGGTTTTTTTTTTTTTTTTTTTTTAAATGGAAAAAACGTTTCAGAGAAGGACAACAACTTTATACCCCTGTTCCTTGGGCGAGTTTTCTCCAACCACTTTGGCGGCTTTCTTCCTGACGTACGTGGCCCCGTGCGAGTTCTCCAGCCCATCGACGTCGATATTAAAGGACATGGTGTCCGGAGAGGGCAGGTGCTTACTCAGCCTGAGAGATCAGAAGCTCAGGAGAAGCTCGGCACACGCTTTATTGTAAAATGAACGCATAACCTGAACAACATTTATCTGGACAAGTCTTACTAAAGCTCAAGAGATAGCAGAAGCACAGAATGTTTGTTGTAAATGCTTTGGAATTAATTGATTAATCAATTTTAATCATTACAGCACTTTTTCCTGGTCAGGATTGGCACCCTGGGCAGAATATTTGTCAGTGCATCACATTGCTGGGTAGGATTTGCCAGCGAGCGTGTGTGTGTGTGTGTGTGTGTGTTTTAAACGAGTGTAAGGATACGACTTGGCCTTGTTCTGATCCACCAGTGAGTAGGCCGAGATGAGCTGTGCGAGTGTGTGTACGTCTTTAGGGTTCTGCTTCCACAACTGCTCCAGGTCACTGATGGCCTCTTTCTTCCTACCGTAACGAAGTTTGAATTCGGCGGCTTCACGGACGAGCGAGAGGTGAGTGGGAGATCCGGGCTGAGTGAGAGAATAAAACATTGTGAAGAATTAGGTAAGGACATTCATTCCAATTCACGGTGAAACCAATTCATACTCCATTCATTCGCTTTCATATATTTTAAGGGTCTCTGGTAAAAGCAGGTGCCTTTCGTCCCGGGATCGATGGCCTTTAAAAACGAGACCAAAAACCCACTATGCTTCAACCTTCAAAACGTCAACCGGCCACATCTCAGTGACAAGCGCCTGACATATTAAAGTGAAAGTTACGTGTCCCCTAAATTCAATTAATGAATAAAAAAAAAGGCTCTGAAGTTTAAAAAGTCGTAACTTTCAAGTCAATTTGAAAAAAGCCCAGAGTTTACTCCTGTTATTTGTCTAGCCATAAAAAGGAGATTTATCTGCAGCTGTTTTAATTGCAATCGGATTGCAGATAATTCCACGCTACTATATTGCATTACAACGTTGCTAAGGTTTATCATCCGAAACCTTTTGTGAATGGATTTTTTTTCCCCCCAAATGGCCTACGAACACAGAAGATGAAGACGGATGCAAAATGTGAAATCCAGTGCACCCGAGGAAACGTCGTCGGTGTCTGAAACACACACTGCTGCTCCACATGGTGAATAATGAAAGATTTCAGACGTTTCCTTCTCTCTCACCTGTTGTGATTGGTAATACTGGATGGCTTGGCTGAAGACATCAATAGCACTGTCAATGTCCTCCTCATGCGTGTACATCGTCACCAGGGCAGAAACCTGACACACACACACACACACACACACACACACACACAAATATAGAGGTGCACTGAAATTTCAGATCCTCATGAAACCTTTTAGGTTTCCGCCAATAATTATCATTCTGATATCAAATAATCAATCGTACCATTCCTTGCTTGTGCTTAAAATCCTCTATCGACCTCAGAATGTCACAGGCTTTGGTCACATGACCTACAATCAGAAGATAAACTGGGCTAAACGTCATGTTGTTACGAGTACACTTATCACGGCGTGTCGTATGAACGGACCTTGTGTTAGATAAAGCTGTGCCATGGTCAGTTTGATTCCTGATGCACTCTCTGGATGCTCCTCAGAAAAACGCTGCAGAGAAAACACAAGCTCAGAAAGACGGTCGCGTTTCGTCCTTAAAAAAAACAACAAACAAAAAAAAAAAAAAACCCCAAGACGGTGAGTAACAATCTCTTCTCCCATCAGTCCAGCCAGTACTCGTACCTGCAGGAGCTCTAAGGCCTTGCCGTGCTGCTTCTCTCGGCAGAGCTGAGCCACCTGGATGAGGACGGGCCGCGGGTGTCCGGGGTTCTGCGACTGCAGATTTGCCGACAGCTTCCTGCACTGGTCAGCCTATCGAATCGCACGAAGGAATTAAAGAAGTCACGGAACGATAAGAATCCGAAGAACCCCAGGGGCCGCGCCCTACCTGGTTCGTATACATCGCCAGCAGTGCTTTGTTGAAATCGATAGCTTGCAGTTGCCTCCTGGCCAGTTTGTGTTCCACACCCTCGGCACTCATCAGCTTCACCTTCTTCTTGGAGTCGAAGACGTTTTGGTCCTGCAGGAACCCAAGTGAAAAATGGAGCCACGCGACAGAGCTCGCGGTTCATACGGCGGCAACGATCGCACGCGAATCGGCTTCAGCGACGTTTTAGCGACAGAGCAGAAGACGGTGTTCACGCTACCTTGTTGATGGTGACGATGTTATTGGCAGTTACAGCCAGCAGACCCACATCAGACGGCCTGAGAGGAGAGTTTATAAAAATTATACTGGCTTGAGACTTTTATATCATATAGCACACTGCTCACAAAAATGAGGGGGTGTTTCAAACTGAATTTGAAGCAACAAGGGGAAAAAAAATAGAAGCGTTTGACCTCGCAAATCAAAAGTCGCAAACGAGATTCAAACTCGGCCATGGTGATGGAGTAGTAAGTGATTTATTCATGGGGGTGAATTCAACAGAAGCAGGTTAAACTGGCCCAGGGTGCCCCCACGTTGTGTTCAGTAGGGCGTATGGTCACCCAAGAGGGTCAAAACACGCCGACAGTGACGGGGCACGGACAGGATCCGGTTATATAGCAGCTCTGGTCTGATCCCTCTTCATATTCGTTTTGAAACCTCACCTCGTGAGCAGCGTATATCAAGTTAGCGTTTGTCTGGTTTACACTTTTTGCTAAGCCAAAAGATCAATCAAGCATTTGAACAAGTTCATTATTTAAGAATCCTAGTGCAAATTAAATAACCCATAAATGGCAGTGCACATGTTAAAAAAATAATAATAATCATTTTAAAAAAGGGAAAATAAAAGGAGGGCTTCTGGCCCGGGCTGGACTGATCGTCTTAGAATTGCTTCTTTCAATGCATTCTGATACATTTCTATTCTTGAATGTACTTCCATATGCACAAGAATTAAACTTGATTTTAAATTTCATCATCCTAAAACTATGCTTCGATCGTCGAAATTGGTTTGAATAACTTCACCAGGAACGTGTGGATCACTTCTTGTGAACGGAAGGGTGTCAATTTCAATGTTATTTATATAGCACTTTTCACAATGTAACATCGTCTTAAAGCAGCTTTACAGTAATACAAGACCTTAAAGGCCAGTCCCTTTGTGTGTGTGTGTGTGTGTGTGCGCGTACTTTAGTTTGATGACTTGGTTATACAGCTGCAGAGCATCGTCGGTCCGTCCCTGGAGCTGCATGACGTAAGCCATCTGTGAATGGATCACCGCCAGCTCGGCGTCCACATCCTCCTCGGTCATGTCCTACGCGCGGAGATTCCTCAGATTAGGGCGGATCAGGTTTAGCAGAAAGTTGTTAGACCGCGCGATGCGCAGATCCAACGTTAACTAGGTGACTTGTGTCATTCAGGAGTCTGTAACGTGGCCCACCAAATGCAGCTGACCCATCATGTTGCAGTGTGTATCCAGTCAGTGTGGGCACTGCAATATCGCCAACATTTCATGCGGCCTAAAGAACTCATTTGAATAATAAAACGCTATTAAATGGCGTTACTGCAGAAGCGAAGAACCGCACTGGTACCTAAAAAGCAAAACCCTGCAGTAATTCACTGCGCAGACGGCAAAGGTGAATCACAGAGCTGATCAAATGAATCCCAAGGAGCTTAATGACACAAATACTCACCGAGTCCTCTGCCAGAGACATCCTACAGAATTCTGTAACGAGATACAGAGATACGCAAATAACTAATTAAATAATCCCCCAAAACCAGAACCAGCACAAAGGGAAATCATTCTCTCTCTCTCCCCCCCCCTGTCATTTTAAGGAATCGCTTTAGTTTGTTGCATGTTAAACATTAAAAAGTGGGTCCGTTTGCTCCAAACTCGCTTTGGAAAAGCGTCACAAGCTCTGACCTTCTGCCTCCTGGAGTTTCTTCATGGCCTGACCAAGCTGGCCTCGGCCAATCATCCTGCAGGCAGCGTTATAGCAAAGCTCGTACGTGCTCTCCGGCAGCCCCAGGTCCTCCTGCACAAAGAGCAGAAGCAGAACGTCAAAACAAAGCCGGTCAAAAAAAAAAATTTGAAACTTGAATCTAAACGGTTTGCTTATTTCTGTTCTGTTGATCTCCATTACTAAATTACATTCCAGAGATGATTAGCGTGTCCCTTAAATCCGAGAACTCTTGTGTAGTTCAGAAACAGTATCCAAGTTAGCTATTAGTGCTATTCTGGATGTTGTTGCGTGTATATTTTCTCTTTTCTGGGCCAAATTGTGTTTTGTTGTGACTGGGACTTGGTCGTAGTAACATAGCCCGGGGGTCGGCGTGCGGTTCGGGTATAAACAATTCTGCCCCTGGTGAACATCACCTTCTCTGCCTGCACGTCTTTTTGGTTTCGGCTGATCGATGTAATTTGGAAACAGATTATTATCCCACTCAACAAAAGTGTTATTTATATTATATTATAATTAAGTGTTAATAATCCAACAATAGCGAATTCATTAATCGAAATGATCACTCACATTGCACTCACACAACCTATGATCCCAGTTAACACAACACAGAAGTGTGTGTGTGTGTGTGTGTGTGTATACGTGAAGTTTAACCCCAGCTATTCTGCAGTATCAGTGTTTAGACTCACGGGTGCGTTTTCCTCCCAGATGCTCCTGGCGGCGAGGACGGCGGCGAGGTTCGTCTTCCTCTCTTCCTCGTACTCATCCTGAGAGTTCCTGATCAGGTCCTTATACACCGCCTCGCACTCACTGTACCGCTCCAGCCTGTACAGCTACACACATTTTATTCATTAAAAATAAAAAAACAAACAAACATGACAGTCAGTTCAATAGCTGCTTTAGTGCATGTGCTGACGTCTTTACCACTTGTCCGTAGAGTTCCTTGAGCTTATCCGTCTGTTCAGGGATGGCCTCGATGGTCTTCAGAGCGCTCTCCACTCTGTTAAGCCGATACTCGCAGTACGCCTTCTCGAACCCAATCATTTCACTGAAAACATTTTTTTTTACGTGTTAAATCCCCTCCTGAACCAACACTGCCCTAGTCTGTTCTCATTCTCAGTTGAACCTAGGGTACAATTGGGAACGTTGGTTTGTTTTACCGTTTTGAACCTTCTTGAGTCGGGTTTACCTTGTGAGCGACTTGGTGTGACTGTTAATGACACTCAGCGCCTCTTTGAAGCCACCGTTCTGGATCAGGCAGACGATTTTGCAGCGCAGCGCCGTCACGTCATCCTTATTCTCGTGAAGGACTGTGAGAGAAAGGAGACGTTTACATTATTTAGCAGACGCCCTTATTAATTCAGTCTTATAATCAAATTGTGGGTTAAGGGCCTTGCTCAGGACACCAACTGTGGCAGATGGTGGGATTTGAACCCCTGACCTTCCGGGCCATAGTCCAGTACCTTAACCACTAGGCCACCACAGTCATGTGTGACTGATATCTGTTAAAAGTCACAGCAGCTGTGGATTCAAACCCCACACAGGAGTAAATGCCCTACAAAGATCAGAGTGCCGGACTGGGCGAGAATTTTAACAACCTGGATGAAGCCTAATAATATGATCAAGCAACGTAGTGGTTCATTTTAATAATTAACTAATAATTCTACAATGATTTGCTTTGATCCTAAAAATATATGACAGAGGTGCCGCAGTCTAACGCAAAAAAACTGGCACATATTTACACGTACATTAAAAGAGAAGTGATGACATTAGACACAAACATCTTTAAACTGTTTACAGCTGTTGTGCTAGAGCTCAGTACAAACCTATGGGACCGAATGGACACGTAATCACTCATTAACTCACCTAAAACCCGGCACGTAACTGTTACACAAAACCCACAAACCGAACTGCGTTATTTACACAATCATTTACTTCCACCAGTAAACAGCTGCCATTACAAATACGCCAACTTGAAGTTTATAATCGACTCATTCCACACAGGAGCAAAGAGGCTAATGCTAACCTGCTACAGCACATTAACGTTACAGTTAGCTTAGCCCCTAACCAGCTAAATGGAGGCAAAAACTCGGCCTCGGCTCCACCGAATCGGCTCAAACCTTGTTTAAAGATGGACAGTGCGGATACCTACTTTTATTAACAGCTTTGAGAGCTCGGGTGAAATCTCCATTCTGCCCACAGCGATTAATTTCAGTCCACAGAGCCGCTACTGTGCCCGTACCACCCGCCATCTTTACCGAACTACGGTGCGTTTCCGTTTCTCCTACCTGTATTCGGTACAAATCCCGCCTCCTCTTTTATGATTGGAGATTTGTTTTGCGTAGTGCGATGTCATTGGACAGGCTGGTGCAGCGGCTGAAAATAAAAGCACAGAACGGCTGGGGGGAAACGAGCATCAGCGGGGAAACTTTTGCCCTTGTTAAATTACTTTTAACTTTAGAGTGTTTAGAGTATATAAAAGTATATAAAAATATAAAACAGTGTTAGGGTGACAAGTTCAGTGTACCCCAGCTAGACTGCACAGGCAGACCCTACCTTGCCCGAGGTGGGATACGAATCAGGGAATGTCAGGACTAGGAATACGTTCTCTGCCACTCTGGTTCTTAGTTCCTTCTTGCCAGGGGCTTCCACCGTCCAAATTTCGGGGTTCATTCAAGTCTAATCGACTGGGTGTGTGGTAGCAACCAGATAGGAAGGTGTCCCCTTGTGGCAGGGACAACAATATAATAAGTGAGTCACATGATCAGTGCGTCTGCATCTGCTTAACCAGTATTTTTTTCCATGCTCAATGTATTGATTACTGATCAAGTATTAGTATTGATTATGCGCAGAAAAACTAGTACAAACGTCCGGTGCTTGATGGGTCAGAATTAAAAGATGTTTCACACCCAGTAGTGTCTGATAAGCAGACCACAGTGACGAGACTTCTGCAGAAGTGTTAAAGCCCACATTGACCCTGCGGTCACATCATGTCGTGCATTTCTTATAAACTTTAAATACGTTTAAAACGTTAAAACTGCTCGTCTTTCCTTATCATTTATGCTTCTCTGAGATGTCACGAGAATCCATTTAACTGACAAAGCACTACGAAACTTAAAACATATCTTCACTATGCTCTCTTATCTGACTTCTGAGCATCTTTTGGGTTAATATGGTTAAATGTTGTACAATATTGTATTGTTCTTCTATTTTCTGTCTGTTATGAGTCATTCTGAATGGAGGAAGTGAGTTACTGTGTAAGTTACATCATAGGGCACTTCCTGCAGTCCAGCAGTTAGTCTTTGAAGGTAATATTTTTTAATCACCTTCCGATTTAACGACCATGCAGTTAGCTTTTGGGATCCTGATGATTGTCACAGGTGCAGCTTTGGGTAAGTTTATAGACGTTTCACAAATTCTGCTTTTTGATACTTTAAAACTTTATAATAAGATGTTTGTAATTTTCTCGTTCCATGAACCCTTTTGTTACTTTTGTACACTCCATGTTTTAGTTATATTACATTACATTACATTTCATTTCATTATGTTATGTTATATTATATTACATTACATTATATGTTATGTTACGTTACGTTATATTATATTATATTATATTAAGTAAAACTGACAAACTATGTTGAAATGATATTGTAAACTAAAACAAACAATACAAAAAATAACATATTTATATTTATTTGAAAGAATTTGAAAAGTAAACGTTTCTTCTGGTTTGTTGCTGCTATTAAAAGCAACATTTAGGTTTTTAATCAAAGTGTAATTTTTAGTTTTGGTGAACTCTTTGGTGAAGTTCTGCTGTTCTCTGCTTTTGAATCTGCACTTATAAACAAAAAGCTAAGTGATGGAGATGGCAGTTTCGTAAGTTCTGGTACTAGAAACCTGAAACTGCAGCTTTTCCATCGACCAGCTCTAAGGATCCAGTACCATTGCTAAAATCTGTGGTTCCAAGCTGCCAAAAAAAATTGCCAAGTCTGAAATATCCCAATAGGAAGGTTTTCGATGTCCTATTCCAGTGCCAAAGAGTACAGGTCCTGTACCAAATATTAAGTTTCAGAGCAAAACATACTTCTCTAGCACCAAAAATGACAGTTCCAGTACCAAAGTTTTCTCCTTTGTACCAAATATCCATACAGTTCCAGAACCCAAAAATGATCTTCCTGTTTCTGAAGTCCAGACTCCTAAAGTAGAACTAAGATCCACAGTTATGTGGTTCCTGCTTGAAAAAATTCCAGGGGGGGAAAAAAACACAAACGTAAATGTAAACGCTAAATGAAAACATAAAAAGCAACAAAACGGTTGTCGAGAGAAAAAATGTAATACTTCAAAATTGTTTTTCCTTTGCAGAACCTCTGTCCATGAATCCTATGATCTGCAGATTTGGGGAGGATAAACTATGTTATGCAGCAATGG
>JAUZST010012353.1:0-11491 GCA_034779995.1 Parotocinclus haroldoi
TAGTATGGCATTGCAGTAGTCGAGGCGTGAGATTACCACTGCTTGTACCAGGAGTTGGGTGGCCTGTTGTGTCAGAACTTTAGATTGTTAGACGCCGATTTCTGGTTTTCCCTGTTCCGCCTACAGCTCCGCTACCTGTACTAGCTTCCGCCATGTTCCACCCGGCGTCACACTCATATGAGCACTAAAATATGTTTTTAGTGCTTCAGTGATTTTAATATCACTAATCCCAGGTACAGATGGGCTATACATTAGCATTATACAGCCCCAATTCCAATAAAGTTGGAAACTTTTGTAAAATATATATAATAATACAATACTTCACAAATCCTTTTCAACCTATATTCAATTGAATGCACTACAAAGATAAGCTATTTAATGTTAAAACAGATAAATTGTATTGTTTTTTTGCAGTATTCACCTATTTTGAATTGTTTCAATGCATTCCAAAGAAGTTGGGACGGGGGTATGCTTACCACTGTGTTACATTACCTTTCCTTTTAACAACACTCAATAAGCGTTTGGGAACTGAAGACACTAATTGCTGAAGCAATATTGTTGAAGCTTTGGAGGTGGAATTCTTTCCCATTTATGCTGGATGTACAACTGCTCAACAGTCCAGGGTCTCTGTTGTCATATTTTGCAATTTCATAATGTACTATAAATTTTCGATGGGAGACAAGTCTGTACTGCAGGCAGGCCAGTCTAGTATCTGCTGTCTTTTACTACGAAACCACGCTGTTGTAACACATGCAGTACAACTTAAAATGTGGACTTGTCAGACCACAGGGCACTTTTTCCACTATGCGTCAGTCCATCTCCTATGAGCTTGTGCCCAAAGAAGCCGACGGCGTTTCTGAGTGTTGTTAATACATGGCTTTCACTTTGCATGGTAGAGTTTTAACTTGCACTTGCAGATGGAGCTATAAACCGTGTTCACTGACAATGTATTTCTGAAGTGCCCATGTGGTGATATCTGCTACAAAGTTATGTCAGTTTTTAATGCAGCAACACTTGAGGAATTTACGCTTTTTGTACTTTCCGCTTACCTGCAGAGATTTCTCCAGATTTTGATGATATTATGGACTGTAGATGATGAAATCCCTAAATTCCTTGCAATTCCACAATGATAAATGTTCTTAAACTGTTGGACTATTGGCAACTGAGCTTTTGGGGGATGCTCCCTTTATATCCAATCATGACACTCTCAAGTGGAATGTTCTGAATAAGTGTTTTTTGAGCATTCCTCAACTTTTCCAGTTTTTTGTTGCCCCTGTCACAACTTGCTTGGAATGTGTGGCAGGCATCAAATTCCAAATTAGTGAATATTTAAATAAATGTTTATCCGTTTGAACATTAAATACTTTGTTTTTTAATTGACTATGGGTTGAAAAACATTTGCTCGTCATTTCAACTTCATCAGAATTGATGTTATACACTATATATGTATGAATAATGTGTTTCTGTTTAAGTGTAAATGGTTTACAAGTGCATACCTTTATTTAGTTAATACATTGTACATCTTCAAGCACAGAAGGAAATATTAGCAGTATGTTCAAACAATACTTTACCATCTAACTAAATGCACTCATAGTAGTGAATCTTTAGGTCAGACTTGGTAAGGGCACCTGGACCTTTCTTTCCAAGCAAGCATCAATCATACCTAATTAAACTGATTATCTAAAATAAAGTATATCAAGTCAAGATCGAGCTTTGTTGGAACTGAAAGTGCAGGCTGCTTTAGGGTCTCTTTAGGGTGCTGATTAAATGTATTCATAAAAGACAGTTCCCATTAACTCATAGACTAGCCATGGGCAAGAGAATCACTGTGTTAATTACAAAGTGCCTTTTTTCTATCAAACCATTCGCTGATAAACATTGAATCAAGAAGCATTTATCTATTTTAATTGTTTCCATTTTAATTTTCATACCAGTAGCATTTCTGCATACCATGAACATATGGAGGAGAATGGGATGCAATTGGACAAACTGAAAAACAAGTTCTCAGCCAACGACCCTGCATCAGTGTGGAAAGGCCTGCAAAACATCAGAAATTACAGGAAACCACCACCTACCACAACAAATACCTGATAGTTATACAGTCAATCAATCCTGGAACTCCACAAGGATCTGTTTTATCTCCACTGCTCTTGTCCAATGAATGTAGACTGAACGACTAACCTATTAAATGCTTTAAGTTTACAGATGACACAACAGTCATCAGACTCATACAAAAGTCTGCATGTCGGCAAGAGGTTCCCACCAGGAAATAGTTGCTGCTTTGGTGCAGACAGAATGATCTGGAGCTAAATACACTTAAGATTGTTGAGGTGACAGTGGACTTCAGGAGACACCCCTCTATACTGCCACCCCTCACAATAACCGACAGCCCTCTGATGACTGTGGAGACCTTCAAGTTCCTGGGAACTTCTCTCAGGACTGGGAGCTCAATATCTGCTTCCTTCTCAGAAAGGCCAAGCAAAGGATGTACTTATTGTACCATCCGGGGAACTATGGTCTACCACAGGACCTGATCTGCGATCACTGAATCTGTCTTGTGCACTTTTATTGCAATCTGGTTCGGAGCAGCTACAAAACAGACAGGAACAGACTGCAGAAAATGATCAGAACTGCTGAAAAACTCATTGGTGCTCCTCTGCCCAACCTTCAGGACTTGTACACTTCAAGAACCAGGAAACAGGCAGAGAGAATCATTGGACTCCTCACACCCTGGAGACAATATATTTCTCTTTGCCGATACAGGCGATACAGGTCACTGTACACAAAAACTACCAGACACTCAAACATTTTATTTTCTTATGCTATCACACTCATTAATGACTGTTCAATAACATTACACTGTACATACATACAGTACATAATTGCCTAAATGTTGCACATCACTGTTGTTGTAGTACAATGCACATGTACTACAATGCACACTGCACCTTATTGTATATTGTGTAGTCCTAAATTATATGTACCTGTATATCTGTATTAGGGAGACACCATCAACTGAAACCAAATTTCATTCCTTGTGTGTGCAAACATTATTTGGCCAATAAAAACCTAGTTCTGATTCTAAAGTGGCCTTTGCTCAGTTCTACTCACAAAGTTGCCTGTTGTCATAAATTCTACAAAAATTCGGACTGTTCATGACTGAAAAAGTTTCTGGTCCGGTAAATCTTGTTTAGTCTTGGAATCTCAGTTCTTCCTTAAGGTGGGTCTGTGATGTTCTTAGAGTTTTTTAATTACAGTAAATGGGGTTTTTAGTTGAAGTCACAGTAAATTTTTACCACAATGCCTACATTGAGCTGCTGAAAAAATAGGTTTTGCCTTTTGCTCATTATCTTACAGAGGAATATAACATTACTATGTTACACCATGTAACTGATGGGCATGATAAACATTCAGGAGCAATCTCACATCCAGGGAAGGCATCCATTACATTTGGCTGAAGAGTGGATGAAGCTTGGTATTGCCTGCATACAAAAATGTGTCGCAATTGTTATGTGAGCATTATAGATATTTCCAGTAATCAAACCAGTTAAATATATTTTCAGAACAATGCTGTAGACAAATTTAACATGGTCTTTGCAGATTTTAGGAAGTTCTATGTGCTCATGAATAAGCCTGATTACTTTAAGGCTTGTAGTTTGTGTGGAGTAAATTGATTGAGATATTTGAAAGTTTAGGGTCATTTTGGAAAAAAAGACTTCATTTTGCTGACTACTTGTCCATTTTAAGCAAGTTGTTTTATCTCTAAAATTAGTTTAGACTATCTTTGTTCAGAAAAATATGGTAACTGAAATTAAACTGAGAATTTTGAAAATGAATAGCTTTTGACCACTGTTCATGTGTTGCATCGTACTTTAAAATGGTTAATGATTGTAAATGATTCTGTTGGTATTTTGTTTATTTATCAAAGTTGTGGAATAGTGCAAGGCAATTATTTCTGTGTATGACCTTTCACTGCCTTTTGGGTTGCAAACTTTCCGAATCCGCCCTGTTGCTTATTATTTCTCCTTAGGTAAACATTTTGGCTTGCTGCTGAATCAGTTTCATGTAGTTTTAAAGGTCTTCTATAAACAGTTTCTAGCCAGCCTGTGCAAAACTATTAATTAGCTTTCAAATAACAAGACTCATACAAGCTACACTATAGGTTCACAGCATATCCAGATCCAAATATATCTAAACAAACACGGAGACTAAGAACTAAATCAATTGATACATTAAAACATTACTTATTCTGACAGATAATTTTCACATCCAAATATAACCACCTGCTGAGAGATATACAGTACTGCAGATGGATTTTTCATCAGGTTCTGCATCAGAAGACTAAGTAACTGTATACTTGACAATGCCAGTTTTCTCTTGCATCTAATATAGACTTCGGATGCTGAAATATAGTTTTAATAGAACCTTGACATCCGGAGGGTGAGCCGACCTCCTAGTCGCACTGAGGTCATTCTTGAATAATGTAATGGAATTATATTAATGGTGTGTCCTGATTGTCCTACTTACAGAGTGTAGCCTAGTTAATGATTGTTCATTGCTTTTAACAAGTTCATGTTGTGGAAGGAATAGTGGTGCAGTGGTTAGCACTGTCAGCTCACAGCTCCTGAGACTTGGATCCAGTTGTCAGCCTGGCAGCCACCTGTGTTTGGCTTGTATGTTCTCTGACAAATCGGTATGGGCTTAATCTAGGTATTCAGGTTTTTTCCCACATTGCAAAGGTATGATAATTAGTGTATCTAAACTGTCCAACTATGAGTAAGTGAGTAAGTGCCCTGTGATATACTGGCACAATTTCTAGATTTTATTCTTACCTTGTGTAAGAATGTTCTGGATATGATAAATGGGTATGGAAATGAATGTATGAATTAAATAAGTTCATGTTGTATGGAATTATCTCTGTCCATTAACTATGAAAGTGATATGATTCAGTCATATTAGTTACAGTTTCTATTTGATTGAATAGATAAATGTGCCATTTATCAAGTTAAAACTTAATTAAACTGACCAGCAAACCGTTCACCCACACAACACACACATACACACAGTCTACCCTGCCATCTACCATGCACAGTGAAAACCGTGATTTATGTGCCACACCATCAAATGTGAGCATTTGCCCACTCAATTTGTTTACGATGACAAACTACAGTCAGGAGCTTCTCTGAGACAGTTTCTGAGAGCAGAAATTCTTTGGGTATACAAACTGATTGCTGCAATAGCACTCTGGTGGGTGGTCAGACTATTTTGGAGGGGAAGATGCTGGATGTGGAGGTTCTGTGCTATTGTGGTTACACGTGAGCTGCAGTTGTTAGTTGAAGAGGCCGATCAGAGGTCGGTTGAATGTACTGCCACATTTTCTCAAATGCCTTTGGAGACAGCTTATGGTAGAGAACTGAATCTTCAATTTGCGGGTAACAGCTCTAGTGGACATTCCTTCAGCCAGCATACCAATTGCACACTTCCTCATAACTTGCAACATCTGTGGCATTGTGCTGTTTAATATAACTGCACATTTAAAAGTGGACTTTCATTGCACACCTGTGCAATAATCATGCTATATATTTGTTATGATAAAGGGGGCGGAATGAAGAATGCGGGACGCGGAAAACGACCAACGTATATGCAAAAACGTGGATAAAACATAAAAGGCAGAGCAAAAGACTCACTCTCCAAGCTACAAAACTAGAAGGGGAAAAAATCACGCAACTGCAACGCGTCCCAAGTGGGAATAGCGCACACGGCTGGTGAAGACGTCAATCGGCGCCCAAGCACGCCGAAACGGCAGAGGGCAAGCGTGCAGAGAGCACGAAATGCACCGATTTGGGACACTTCCCAAATCGGATGGCATGAAGGAGCTCCAGAACGGCAGAGGGCAATTGCAACCTCATGCCGAGCCGGAGCGTGTCTTAAATTAAGTCGTGCAGCCAGTCGAAAGACTGGGAAACCCTAACACCCTAACACTAGGTGATAAGTACCTCTGGATTTCCTTCCGTACCCATCCGTCGGCTATGGACGCCCAGGATGTAACCGTCTATTATTAAACGGGAATATAGCGATGAGCGTCAATAAAGCAGTGAACTATTAAACCAAGATGACGTGGCAACGGACTGAGCTGAGATCACTACTTTTATAATGAGATCCCAGGTGTCTGTTGTCACGTCCTTAGTCAGCAGGGTGATAAAAGGTGGCTCAAAGATCGCTCGGTAATGGCGGATGGCGATAGGAACGGGAACGGGACCGGGCTGCTTGAGCACGTGAGGTAGGATTCCTAACAGTACCCGTAAGTGTTGGAGGGTGTTGTGGGCAAACTCAACCCACAGGAGTTTGTCAGCCCATGTGGCGGGACAGCATAGTGCTCAGGTCCTGGATGACCCGCTCCAATTGCTCATTAGAGTCGGGGTGGTGCCCCGAGGTGAGGCTGGCTGTAGCCCTGATGGTGCGACAAAAGGCCTGCCAGATCCGGCTGATGAACTGCGGGCCCCGATCAGACATTATGTCTGTGGGCATCCTATGAAACTGGACCATCTGCTGGAGAATGTCTTGGGCCATCTTCAAGGCTGAGGGGAGCTTGGCCATGGGAAGGAACCGGGTGCCCTTGGAGAAACGGTCTACTATCATCAGGATGGCAATGAATCCCTTAGAGGATGCAGGCCAGGTCAGACCAGTCTAACGCCAGGTGGGACCAGGGTCGCGAGGGGATGGGGAGGGGCTGTAGAAGTCCTTGGGGTTGCTTCCGGCCGCTCTTGTTGGTGGCGCATGTGTGGCAGGACCGAATGAATGTTTGGCAGTCGTTTGACATCCCAGGCTAAAAAAAGCGCAGCCGCAAAGACTCTAGGGTTTTGGTCACCCTGGGGTGGGCAGTGAGTTGGGAGGCATGCCCCCATTGTAGCACATGGTCACGCACTGACAACGCTATGTGCGCTACGTACCGGCCCACATCCCGGGTCTGGCTCTGCTGCTTGGGCAATAGAGATGGTCCTGGTGATGCCCCAGGACAGAGGGGCTAGGACCTGCTCAGGGGGCAGAATGGGTGCAGGGCCGGTCTCGACAGCATCCGGTTCCCAGAGGCGGGAGAGGGCGTCTGGCTTAGTGTACTTGAACCCGGGGCAGTATGATAAAACAAAGTCGAACCACCTGAAAAAAAAAGAGACCACCGGGCCTGTCTAGCATTCAGGAGCTTGGCCTGATGAATGTAGGCCAGGTTCTTGTGGTGGGACCAGACAAGAAACTTGTGCCGGACCCCTCCAACCAATGCTGCCAGCTGCTCGAGGGCCAGTTTGACGGCCAGGAGTTCTCTGGTGATTATGAGAAAAGGAGACATTAAAACTCAGGTTGAACCAGATAGAGTTGAAGATCCGTAGATCTGCATTTGGGGACGCATCTGAATGCCGTCTCAGAGCTTGAAGACACAAATTCAACTGGCGTACCCATCTGTGCCCACCAGGACAAGGGAATCCTCCAACGAAGCCCAATTCCGTTCGGCCGGGGTCAACCAGTGAGAGTAAAAGGCACACAGGTGTAGTGTAGCGGAATGTCTACACATATGGAAGTCATATGCTTCAGCTAATTATTAAAAAAAACGGGGCACCACCTGATCCCTTTATTTTTGGTAACTGGCAAATCAGGGATTCCAGTTTAAGATATTAAGATAGTCTCACAACTTAAGATCGTCAGTTCACAATAATTTCAGTATCTCTTTCTGAAGAATTACATCACGTCTAGCACCAATGTTGGTTCAAAGGTACAAGTTTATTGAAGATAAAATTCACATCAGTAACTAGTAAAACACCAAGATATGTATAAACCCGGTCTAACTATAGTAATAGAGTGTTATTATGAGGTAGTGGCTATACGTAAACTATTTACTGGATTAAGTCAGGGCTTATGGTGATATGATGGAGAGACTTTAGTATGGTGATACGAACTAAGGCTAGTTTAGTTATTTTGATACAGAGTTTAATCAAAACACCATCGTAAAGATTCTTAAAATCCCGAGCACCCTTTTTAAAAGTACCAGATCAACAGAGATGACGCAGAAGTCACCGGAGCTTAACTTGTAAGAGACGTCTTTGTGCCCCCGGACCGGGTGAAGCTAGAGGCGCTTTGGAAAAGACCTTTCAGTCTGCGCTTCGTTGGAGGATTCCCTTGTCCTGGTGGGCACAGATGGGTACACCCGTTGAATTTGTGTCTTCAAGCCCTGAGACGGCATTCGTATGCGTCCCCAGGTGCGAATCTTCGGATCTTCAACTCTAACTGATCTATCTTAATCACAGAATAATATATGCATATTATAGTATCTTTCAAAACAGAATACAATTCAGTAGACTAATACATTTTCTGTGTAAGACGTACACAGAGTACAGATAAGGTTATATTCATTAAAGTCACATGTAAATGAACTATAATTATTATGAAAGATAATGCGATGAGGTGATAGTCAAGTTAGCAAGAGTAACATAACTTAACCAAATTAGCACAGATTTGATTCATTTATAAGTTCATGGCCCCAAATGCGAAGATTGGGTAGCCGCCACGAAGCTGAAGTCCCAAATAAACCTCCTGAAAAAATGGGCGAAGCCCAGGAACCTCTGGACCTGGCGCTTCGAAACAGGGACCTTGACAGAAAGTCTTCACAGCTGTGACTTTGGCCGGATCCATGCTCAGAGAGCCCTTGGATACCACAAAGCCGATGAACGAAACCTCAGAGGCATGGAAGGTTGTGTTGCTGAAGCTGAAAAAAAGCTGAAGAACTCGCTGCATGTGTTTGACGTGGGCCTCCGGGATGGGGCTGAAGACGAGGATGTTGTTGAAGGGATAGCGATCTTTGACCCTGATGCTGTTAAGTTCCCCACAGTCAATGCAGGGTATCAGCGACCTGTCTTTTTTCCCAACAAAAAAGAAACATGCCCCTGCTGGGGAGGAGGACATGCGTATGAAGCCCTGTTTGAGAGCCTCCTGGATGTACTCCTCCATGGCTCTTCTCTCAGGTTCCGAGAGGGAAAAGAGCCTTCCCCTGGGGAGAGTGGTGCCCGGGTGGAGTTTAATGGCGCAGTCAAAGAGGCGGTGAGGGGGCAAGAGCCAAGCCTTGGAGTGGCTGAAGACCTCCGCCAGGTCGTGATACTGGGGCGGCACTTGTGAGTCCTCAGGAGATCCTTGGTGGGATTAGCAGGAGGTCTCTCGTTTTGGATCAGGCAGGCTGATTCACAGGCAAGTGACCACCTGTAGATGGAGCCCAAGGACCAATTGACCGATGGGCTGTGGAACTGTAATCAGGGGTGGCCTTACACCACCTGCATGCACAGCGACTGGGTTACGAGGAATCATAAGCGTTCCTGATTTCCGCCCAGAGTTAGGGTAAGAGAACCGGTTCGGTGAGTGATGGGCCCGTCTTGGAGCTGCCGGCCATCGACCCCACAGACAGATATGGGGCTCACGAGTGGTTCCAACGGCAGCCCCAGGCGCCGAACCAAGCCCTTATTCATGATATTAGAGGTCGAACCTGAGTCCACGTAGACCCGTAAGATAACTGATCCAGTCGACCAGGCCAGGGAGGCCTCCATTGAGAGGCCATACTCAGGGGCGGAATGGGTGCGTGACACTGGGGCCCCGTTCCAGAGCCACACCTACATCTAGTTTGATGACTAGGTCTTTTTAAGAGGCCTGGCCGACCCCGTCCAACTGCATGGGCTCAGGCAAAGGGGAACGTTCGGGGATGGGCCCAGGCTGATATCTACAAGGATCGGGGCCTCGTGGGAGAGGTGGTCGCCCACGTGACGCAGCCCGCTGGCAGATACTGTTATTAAGCGAGGATGGATGGATTTTGTCAAAGAAGTGCTCACTAACACAGATTTAGACAAATTTGAGAGAAAAAAACCCTTTTGCGTGCATGAATTTTTTTTTTAACTTCTTACGGTTCAGCTGTGAAATTGGGAGCAAAAACAAAATTGTTGCCTTTTATGTTTGTTCAGTATATTTAGACATTTTAGTTCATAATAGAAATGTTTAGGTTACATCTTTCCAGTAGATGCTGCTCAAAAACACAATTGCATATGTCTTATACTAGAGAAAAAAATATACTTATTTTCTAAGACTGTCTACATAATCTTGAAAGTCATATTGGCTTTATGCAGAAAGGAATAATGTGTCCCGCTTTAACATTTAGAATTACAGTACATATAACATGCCCTTGTCAACAACGACATATAAAAGATAGAGTTAAGCAGATTTAGGAGTTTAAGGATCTTGATCAAGCTTCCAGCAGTTGTTCCTCTGCAATTTTTCCTTAGATTTTTCTATGGTAACAAAACCCCATTTCCAGCGATGACTCTCTGCTTCAACACCACTTGGTCCTTCGTAGCACACAGCCAGTGCTCTGTTTTGCTTTAAATATTAACAGCTGTGACTCATTCTCAATTCATCAAAGACAATATATTGTCACTGACATCCTCTTTGTGGTATTCTACTGTCTTTTTGGCTTTGGTATTGCCCCTAGAAATTATTAACAATAGCCCTGTTGTTGTGAATACCATTTTTGCTGTTGTTATACTGGACCTAACGTATTTTATGTAACAAATCCAGCATTTCATGCTCAAGTGAAGCAGTAGTCTAATACATTATCCAGCACTGAGGTGGCTCAGGTCCAAGCCTTTGTTGTATGTTTCAGGTCTTGTGTCAAAAGGAAAGAACTCTGTAGATGGCATTGTTATTCCATATGCTAGTACAGTGTGTCTTGTGCATGACAATATGTGCCCTCCTGTGGTGAGAGTATGCAGGTGGTTCTTAGAGACTTGAGGATTAAATTATTAGTAGACGCCCCATCCCAGATTTATTAAAATGTGTTAAAGATCTTAAATGCAGAAATAGATGTTTATTAACTTACAAAATGACACTGTGCAAACAAAACATGAAATACCTCGACAATTAAATAAAAGTAAATAAAAGTAACATTTTTGGGGTGTTTTTGAAGCCTGATTGGAGAAACTGCATTCCCGGATATCAGAATCATCAATTCCATCTACCTGTGACGAACAAAACAGGTTATGTCATATGCTTTTGACCTGTGTCTTCTGACTCACCCTATATATATATATATATATATATAAACCTGATTCCCATTTGTTGGGACAAAGTACAAACTGTCAATAAAAACGGAATACAATGATGTATTCAGAATAGAACATAGATGACATATCAAATGTTTAAACTAAGAAGATGTTTCATTTAAAGAGAAAAATTTAATTAGATTTTCAATTTTTATGTCGTATCTTCCATTTTATGATACGTCAAATGTTTTTTATGGGTGAAAGATCTGGACTGCAGGCTGGCCAGTTCAGTGCCCGGACCCTTCTTCTATGCAGCCTTGATGCTGCAGTTGATGCAGTGTGTGGTTTGGCATTGTTATACTGGAAAATGCAAGCCAACAGTCTTCCTTAAAATAGACATTTTATATACATATACATATACATGTATG